>CM068319.1:41616458-41761458 GCA_034766995.1 Acanthacorydalis orientalis | reverse complement strand
TTATTTTATTTCGTCATGTGAAAAATTAAGTCCTGATTATACCAGTAATCAGACTCGCTCGAATAAAATCTTTAAAAAATAGATAATATAATTTCATTCGAATGTGTGAAACAGTATTTAAGACATTAGTTGATCCTATGTAAATATATATATATATATATATATATATATATATATATATATATATATATATATATATGTAAATTTGTATAAATGTAAACAACTTGAATCGTGCAGAATATTCGTCATCGTCTCGGATTGATTCCGAAGAGTCTGCAAAACAGCGACTCGTGTGAAATATCTCAATTTCTATAAATATAAATTTACATATTCGTGTGTTCGAGCACCGTTAACACAAAAAGACAAATAATATTCTATGTGTGTGTGATCATCGCCATCCGTTCTTATCCAGCACCACACTCCTCCGCCACCAGTTTATGTCTTACGGCCGTTCTCCGTGTGTTGTTTCTTCTCGTGCACGTGTGTTGAGACTTCACGCGAACCGCACAATACTACCAACAGCAACAACAACACCACCACCACACTGTGAAGACATGCACACACGTACGAGTTCTCATACACACACACTCAGTCTCGGAGCCCTAGCTCTCTCCGGCACAAAAAGAAAAATGACCAGTCGTGAAATGCCAGTCGGTCGGAATTTATTTCGGGATGCGGTGGAAGATTTGTTTTGGAATTTATTGTGCGTTTGAAATTGTTTTTCGACACACCCGTTTCAACATTAAAATATGCGCGTGCACTAACTGCTGATGTTTATTTTTTTTTCTTTTCTTCTTCGCCGTCGCGCGTCCCTTCGCCGGCTTCGCCGCACAGCGCGATTGTTTGACTACCGCTCGTCGCCGTCGCCGTTCCGTTTTCGGTTTCGTAATAGTCAATTTTCGAGTATAGACGTCAGACTTTATTTAGTGAACGCGTCGTCTCCGCTCGACCGTTTAAACATTTTTCTGATGTATTTTATTGCTCGGAATTTAAACCTTTTTGTTCTGTGCGTCTGTATGTAAAAACCTCGTCTTAACAAATTTATTATTCCGAGCTATCAATTCATCTGTCAGGAATTCAGAACATGTTTATATGTTTGTCTTCTGTATAATACACAAACACGTTGACACACGCATTCACGCATACACTTGTTATAAATGTATAGCAGGATCTATCAATAGATGTGTATAGGAAACGTATCTATTTTTAAATTAATTTCGTAACATTCTTTTGGAAGAAAAACGAGTAAAAAATAATTAACGTAACCAGGACGGTATTTTTAAAGGAATTGACAAGACGAATACAGAATCATCAAGTTCTTGTGGAATTTGGGGTATTAATAATTTCTGTTTCATAAGAGATAAGACAGTGTGTTAAATAATCCAGTAAGATTATTCCATCCGGCTTTAGTATATTTATTTTTTGCGACTGTTGTGTTATAACGTGCCCGTCACTGTTACAGGTATTAAGCATGATAATCACAGTATAGTTGAGACACTCTGGCTAAAATCTCCTCCCACAAATTCATTATTTTTTCATTTTACAAATCACAGAAAAAATGTTTTCTGACGAAAAATGTTTAATAAATCATTGTCGAATATTTTTGATTTTTGTTTATGTGAATTTCTATGCAGATGCCCATCATCTACAGACCAGTAATGTAAAGGAAATATTTTTAATTTCAATTAAACTTTTTCTGTGTCTCGACGCTATGAAGATAATGGCATCTATTTACTAAAACGGGATAAAACATGCAAACAATGTTAAAGCAGTGTACAAGGTTCGAAAATACGTTATGACTTCAACGACTCAAAGCCATCATCTTTTTTTCGATAAGAGGTTCGTCAGTTACACAGCAGAAAAGGCAAAGTTATACAAAATAACATTTTTTTTCCCAAAAATAAGGTACATTATTTTTACAAATATTCGATAAAATCCTGTACCTGAAGACTTCGAAGATGAGATCACATCGTCATGTAAATAATCAAAAATGAACGATAATTATTTATTGAACATTTTTGACAAGAATTTATTTCCATATTTTATCGGATAGAAAAAGAATTCATTTGTGAAAGCAATTAATGGATAATTTTTTAATTTCAAAACACTCTTAAAACAAGCCGATACTTGTGATGAAAATATAGATATAAATAATTATAAATTATCAACATTGCTCTAACTATTATGTGATATTTAAAACTTTTCTTCCTTACGATTCTTCCTATATATATATATATATATATTGTGTACAAATTAATTCAATGCCTTTTTTATAAAAAATGAATGTTTATTTTCAGAAAAATGGAATACATTCCAGTCCTCAAAATATTTACCATTATTTTATGTAACTTTACTCTATATGTCGGGTAACTGACAAATCTCTTGTCGAAAAAAAGATGGTTGCTTTGAGACGACGAGGTCGTAATGTATTTTCAGACCTCTTGCACTGTTTTAGTTATTTTCTCGTGTCTGACGTGTCACAACATCTTCCCCTAAAGCTGAACAAATCATTTCAGTAGTTTCGGTAGTATTCTTTTAAGTAGAATGCGAAAAGTGTGTAATACTTAATATGCTGCTTTTCGGACGCCATCGTGTTCACTACTGTTGTGTGAAGTTATGCCAACTGGCTGATCAAGATATATAGTATTCTTGAATGTTAAGGTCAGCACTTCAAAATCTGAAAACGACGAGGAAATATCTTAATATATTATAACGTAATGGCGCCGAATTAATTTTTACATCTAACACGTTTGAACTCGTTCGAATGCGGAACCTCAGCGTATGAAACATCTCAGCTGTTCTTTTCCATAACATTTCCTGAATATCGCATACATGTGAATGAACGTACGGCTTGTTTACCCGTTTAACGTTTGAACCGCATTTGCATTTCGTCGAAACCGATATTGACTCTGTGTTTATTGTGAATGCAGAATACATCATCCGCGACGACGGTTACTCAGGCGCTGTTGTAATGAAACTTAACTAGCTAAAGGAAATTCGCAGTCTTGCTTATTTTCGCACGAGTTTCCTAATGAATATTCATGTACTCATCGAGATATTTTTAAGTAGATTTTAACTTTAACATACCACGCACTCTTCCCAGCCTAGCAACAAACAAATCAGTGCTTTCACTGTACGATGTATAACACATAAACACACACACACACATTCGTTTATATATATATATATATATATATATATATATATATATATATATATATATATATATTTGATGTGAATTTTCGTATTAGTGTTCTTATTTTTAGAGTACATCTACTTCGCATCCGTTTACATCTGAAAGACATAGTTCGCCACTTAACCAATTTCTGTACAGAAATAAAAAAAAATCAATCCGTTGCGTTGTCATTCCTCTTTCGCGCCCATGCAGACATCTATCTCCACGTCCTGTGTGTGAGTGTCGGCGCGTAGACAATCGTACAAAGCGGCTAATGTACGGAGGACGTCTTCTTCTTCTTCTTCGTGTCGTCGACAGTGAGTGAATCGTCCTAATCAAACTACAACGACACTGAAGTCGGTCGATCGATCGATCGATCGACGACGCTCTCTGTACGACGGTACGAAAATACAACAAATTTAATTTTTTCTCAGTTTGCATTCGCCATTTCCGATCCAATCAAATATTAAACCTTTAGTCGTCGACTCGTCTCTGAATCTTTTCAAGCAGGAATTCAATTCCCGAATACGTAAAGAACTTTTTGATTAAATATCGTCGTCGTGGCACATTTACATTTTTGTACGTTTGCGCCCTCGAACGGATTTAATCTAATCGATTAAGAGGAAAGTAAACGCATGTCCCGCTTTTCTTAGAAGCGGTCTCTATTTAGAAACATTCACATACATAAACACACACACACACACATATATATATATATATATATATATATATATATATATATATGTATATATATATATATATATATATATATATATATATATATATATATATATAAACAGTTACATAATCTACATATATTTTATTTATTTTAAAGTACATTCTGTACATTTTCTTCATTATGGGCGTATCGTCTAAACAATTTACCGTTTTTTTATAGAATTTTCTTGAAATGTACTTTCTTCAAATGAAATCTACGTTCTTCATCATTATTAGTCGTTTTTCTTTTAGTATGAGAAATAAATTTCTCTATCTTTCTATCCTTTTCAGTCTCTTACCTGTCTCATTCAGTTTCTGTTCTAGATTCTCTTTACATATAATTGGAATTTTTAGAAGATTTTCCTATAACACTTTTATCAGTTCTAATTTTCCATTCAATAATTCTAACTCCAATCGTTGTAAGTTTTCATCAGTATGTATTTTTTTTTGATTTCATTTTAATTTATTGAATTTAAGTATTGTATCAATTCTCGTCATTTCTCTTATTCGATTACTGGTTTGTTTGTTTCAATTTTTTGTACTGATATTACATATTTTCATTTTTAATTTATTCCTGATTCAATTAATGTTTCCAAAATTACATATTTTTAATTGATTTTCATTTAAAAAAAATATTTTTTTGAAATATCTTTTTACTGTCAATTATAAACATGTTGTTGAATAATTCCAACATTGAGATATTAAAGTATTGGTCATTTATAGATAAAATATTCATCTTATATTTTTTGCTCTGCACGTTAACCCTAAAAGGAGAAAAATACCAAATACTTGTGACTGTATTTTAATCCGTATAATCTTTCTATTAATAAAAATCAATCATGTTATCATCAGATGATTTTTTTCTTATTCTGATTGGTTGATAATGATCATGTGATTTACTTTTTGATTGGTTGATGGTGATCGTGTGATCTGCTTTCTGATTGATTAACGATGATGGCATCAGTATTTATTCTCACCATTAACATTTTTCAATGGGGGAAAGCGAGCGTTACCGAGAGGAAGGTCTCCCCCAGAGGATCAGCGAGCAAAGCGAGTAGGAACGGAACCACCTGGTTATTTAAAAAATAATTCCCAGTTGTTCTCTTTATATGGATACATTTAAATGTATCCATGTGCTCATTAAATTCATATACAACAGAAACCAAAATATCCATTGTTAGTTACTACGTAATGAATGAAAAATAAACATAAAGTTATATATATATATATATATATATATATATATATATATATATATATATATATATATATGCATGTCTGTTTGTAAATTCACATGTAAATGTGAAAAATCGATTCTTTAAACCCGTATTATCGAATAAACATAAGAATATTCGGATGTGAAGAGAATTCGACGCATTCACAAGAACTAATGGGTATTTAACGATCGATCGCATTACTTCATTTCACACTTTGATAAAAGAGATGAATCGCTACGCCATCAATGTTGCATTCGACGTGCGGCATCTGTTGCTGAAAACTATTTAAAGAGCGATCTCTCTGTGTATATTCGCTGATCGCGAACCGTGCGAAATAAACTGGAGCGAAACAGCGCTCTCATGCGATTATAACGGCTTAAAAATATTGCAAGTCAATGTGTATATATATATATATATATATATATATATATATATATATATATATATATAAATAACGTTTTTGCACGTTTATTTTTAGATTATTTCTGTGATGTTTTATATATTAAATATAGATATTTAATTGGAGCGAATGAATGAATAATAAATGTATTATATATTATATGTTTATTAGTCACCTGAATCTACATTTGAATTTGGACTTCTGGAGTTTTAATGGTCTTGGTATTATCCAAATCACGAGGTATAGATCTAAATTCACAAGTATGGATTTCCTTAAAAATACAACTATTAACTATATTATACGTTCTCTTACACTTTTAGTCTTTTACTAAAACTAAATACAAAAGCAGGAAATGATTTCTAGAATTCTAAATTGAAATTCTGCAAACGAATATCATGTTGGAACATCTGTATGTTTTCATTGTACATTTATACATGTACAACATAAAAATTCATTATTTATTTTCATATACTCTACCGCTGGAGTGTCCATTACTGCTGTAAGAGTGCTCTTTTCAAACATATCATTTCCAAAAATGGAGATGTTGTTTAGGTAGCACGATCCCCTTATTTGAAGCCGTATGATTATTGATTTTGGAGTGATCTAAAGATCGAGATGTATATTAATCGTCCTCACGCTATTCCTACATTTAAATTAAAAAGCCAAGAAGTAATTGCGCGACGATTCAAACAGATATATTGAGGTTTGTAATGGAAAATTTCCGAATAAGATTACAGGAATGCGTGCGTCGAAGTGGTGCTCATCTTTCGAGCGTTATTTTTTGAAAAATAAAATGGTCCGATATACCTAACAAAAATATATAAACAAAATTATATAAAAATAAAAATTAACATAATTGTTGCGTTTTGAAATTTTTCGATTCCTCTGGGGCCACCTTGTACGAGTATATTCTTATATCCAGAAATCACGAGATGTTTTCAAATGAAACCATAATATAATATTTAATTTTAATTTTCTTATATATATATATATATACATTCGGTGTAATATAAAAATGTTTTCTCTAAAAATCACTCTTACATTCATCCGACGAACATCGTCGGATTTTCAAACAAAGAAACTTAAACATAGTTCATTATTCAACACGCATCGCCGCGATTCGAACCAATTACTGATTTTGAATTTAATCACCTTTTAAGAAGCAATTTCGCTCTTTTCCACGTACACGTGAATCATCTACCGAACAATGATACAATACAGAAACTGACTCATACGTTAATCAGTACCATACAATTATTATTTTTAGATGAACAAATTCTTAGAAACGCTTTCATGCTAATCAAGTTCACTTTACAAACGTATAAACGATTTTATCTACTCGGATACATTAGCTCTAAGTAGACATTCGATTAATCCTAGAACAAGTATGTATCTGATACGAACAATGTTACACGTGTCATTGTTAGAACCACACCTAGAGAACAACAACACAACGACGGTTTTATATATCGATATACACTTATACACGTCGATACACGATGACATTAAAGTTTATATTGGTATTAATAGCAAATCGACACGTTTCACAGTTTGACAAATAAACTCTCAAGGCTCTCGCCGTCATGAGAACAATATAAACGGGAGTAACTTAAACACTTACTTTACAGTACATAACTTTATAGAATAAACAACATTCTGTTTCGATAATAAAAAAGTTAAATCGGTAATATCTATTTTTAGAGTCACACGAGTATAGTTGTATTTTTTTTATATATATTTTTATCGAGACTGAATTGGTGATTTCGGATCGTTTGTTTGTCTCTAAATATATTTTTGATATATATATAACGTCGATATTTTATCTGTAAATGACAAGTATATGGAAATATTTCAATGACTGATTTGAAAAAAATCCTATAATTGAAAACTAAAAAGGTATTTCAATCAAAAATGCAGTTTTAAAACGGAAAACAGTTAAAAATGTACATTAAAACTTTTTTATGCCTCATGCTACACAAAAATGGCTAGTATTAGAACGTTTTTCTTTATTAATACTCATTTCTTGGTGCGCCAGAGGAACGAGAAATTGTCAAAACGCAATAATTAAATGACTTTTCATTTTTACATAATTTTATTTTAAATATTTTCGGTACACGCATTCTTGTAATCTTATTCGGAAATTGTTCATTAGATGTCTTAGCATGTCTAGTGGAATCCTCGAGATTACTTCTTGGATTTTTAATTTGTTCAGCGATAGTGTGTGGGATGATCAGTACACGCCTATATTTTTAGATAACTTCAAAGAACATAATTATATGCCGTCAAATTTAGGGATGTTGCTGGCCAAACAGACATTTCCACTTTTGGAAAGAATATGGTTCGGAAAGAGTGCTTTTACAGCACCCATGAACACTCTCTAGAGGTATGACTTGCTGTCCCATCTTGCTGGACCTATATAATTTATCGAAATCGAATTAATTTTTGCATCAGAAATGTTGTAATCACATCGTGGGCTACACGTAACATTCTGATGTTCTTACGGTTCTTCTAAACCTTTGATGCTTCAAATTTAATGTAGAACAAATTTCATCTAATTTCTGAACCCACAAGTTCTTGAATGAGTGGCCGACACCTGCCCACGACACATAATGTTAGAATGATTGCGAAATAGTTGTTGTATCAGACTCACCATTTTTGTAAAATGATTTCAGAGCGAAAGCTCGATGTGCACCGAAACATTGCTCCATATTTATTAAATACCCATGTATAACTAACAATGTATCATTTAATTTTACCCTCTCACTCCAACGATAAGTGAATAAATCTGCTTTTAAATTTTCCCGCTCCACTGGTACACCCCGTTATATCGATATTTGGTAACAAAATAATAATAAAAGAAAATCATGTTTATATAAATTTCCTACGCACATAAAATATTTTATATTTGAAATTTTCTGTTTATCGTTTTCAAACGAGTTTTCATGTCAAATATTTAACAAAAAAAAGAACAACGTATATTTGATTTTATTAAATATACATTCATATATGTATATGTATATATATATATATATATATATATGTATATGTATATATATATATATATATATATATATATATATATATATATATATTGTTTACAATTTAAATACATACATAATAATATATTATTCTGTAGATTTTTTTTTAATAATAAATTTCGTCCATAAATATTAAACATCATTTCATAATGTAATGTATTTCCGTACAATATTGTTCTGAGCGAAATTATTATTTTGTAAATTGTTTCCGTGGTAACTTTATCAGAAATTATTGACGACAATTGTCATAAAACAGCGTTTAATTAATAATGCAGGATGTTTGAATGAATATCACCAGATTTTGTTATTTAATAATAATTTTTAAATAAAACACTTATTTTGTTATAGACCGTATATATATACTCGTGGCGTTAAGTATGAAAAATGATATGGGCCAAATGGTTTTTTGAGAATACTATACACATTTTGGACTTAATGTCATTTGTTTTGATCCTCTGTTTCAACATTTACATTAGTGAAATGAAAAAGTTTATTTTACATAGTCAAATTAAAAAAATATACGTCTCATCTTAAATTTAATTATTAACATTATTCGGTGTTATATTAAATTTCTGTCGATGATTAAACGAACAAACTGAGTATTGAAAAGTTATACATTTTAAATGATTCGGCGATAATTTGCGATTCTTTTTGCTAGTTATTCGCTGAAAAGAAAACAATCACAATATGTCTTCGTTTAAGGAAACAGATTGAAAAAGACCTATTTTTAATTAAAGTTTCATAGTTAGAGAGGCGTTATTTATCTGACAACAGTTTATATAAAGCTCGATGTTCGGCGAAGTTAAAAATTCTTATCTGTCAAAAAACAGATTCGTAACTTTCATTTGCACACGTTTTTTTCTTTTAATAGTCCCATGACTACATTCGTGTCGTTAAACTTTTAGAAATATCTTTATAAAAAAGTATCATTGCTCTTTCATCTAAATATTTATCTTTTTTTTTTTTTTATTTAAGTACGATGTTAAATCGAAACCCGTTGCACACTTGTTTTGATCATACGGATTCGTGCTTTAACCATCCACACTAATGCTTTTAAAAATAGTAGCGTTTCACCAAGTTCAATGTAATCATTTTGGCACTGGACGATAGCCCACCCACATTACCTCATCACGAACGAAACAATAACATATTCATCGTAACCTTCGCAGTGACATACATACATACATATAAGTATGTTTTTTCATTTTTATTCGAGTGTTATTCAACATTTTTGCAAATATGCCAGCGATTCAGAACGGAAGTTTATTCAACTGGTTCGTTTCTTTTGTATTATTATTATTTTTGAAAAGAGTTACAGTCGTTCACATGCAGTACGCTACGTGGAAATTCAATGTACGTTCGAACAAAGGTAGAACAGAATTAGCATGTGTGGTGTGAAGAAAAATACGAGCTCGTGTTGAGCGTAAAGAATTTTCTGTGTTCTCTTAAAAGTATGTTCCGCGGAAATATGTACGGAAAGGGTAGGTTTCAAGAAAATGTGTAATTTTTAAACAAATCAGTATTGATTTAACTGTACCCTGTACCCCTCCGAAACTCATACTTCGTAATTGTACGCAAATGGACTTTATCGATATACATTTTCAATTTCATTTCAAAACAACTATGAACCCAAATCAAACCAATTCATGTTTAAAATGACAGCTGAGAGTGTGATCTTTCCATCGGTATATATTCCATCAACAGCATATTTGTTAGTGTTGGTGTATAAAACTGCATTAATACATCTATTAGAAACCCATTAAATTTTTTACACTCGTTCAATATATAGAAGACAATGAAATGAATAATTAAAAACGAAACGATCTGGAAATATCTAATAACTCGGACCAGCCGGAAGAAAACAGAACGCGTCCCACTAAACACATAATCCTGTGAGCGCGATCAACGTTTCCCAATTTTAAATTGAACTATTCGTTATATAGACAAGAATGTTGTTGTTCCGCAGACACTCTGTTATTCAATTTAAATTCTAAAGTAATTCTCATTGTTGCTGTCACATAATAATCTAATTCAAATCCCAGAAAACAATATTGTTTCTGTAGCAATCGGAGCAGCTCTAGCGGACGAGTGCGCCTGACAAAGACCTCGAAGCCGTAGTTGCTTCAATTTGCAACTCACATCTTTACTGGAAACGTTGTGCTCTTACAGTACACACACACACACATATATATATATATATATATATATATATATATATATATATATATATATATATATATATATATATATATATATATAAACAGGCTGTGCATTTAATATGATATCATTTTTGTTATTTCAATTTGATCAAAATGATTGTCTGTTCACTGGTTATGTAATTGTACGTTTATACCTCATTTTCTTCTTGTATGAAATTATCATCGTTATTCGAATAAATAGACAAATGTTGAAACGAGCACGACATTTCAATACGAATTGAATTACAGTGAAAATAATGAAAAGAAGAACCGATTCTAATTCCATTGATATAAAATAACCGACTGTCTGCCGACATAAATCAGGTCACGTTAGTGATTTCCAGTGAACGAGCGAATCTCGTCAGAGTATAATTTCAATTATAGGATAACGAGTCACCGCTCCATCAATAAATTAACGGCGTCGTAGCGAAAGAAGTGCAGTGAAAAGTTCGGTGATCGATAACGACGCTAGGAACTAGTAAATAAACCCGAACCGACAGTCCACTCTGTTGCCTATATAAAGTCGTGTAATGGAATCGAACCTCTTTCCTTTCACCAGTGCCGGCCAGACTCTGTCAAATGTCATCCGTTGTCGCTTCAGAAGATGCTTATTCTTCTTTTTTCTGCCGGACCTTCGGCACGGACCGCGCTAGTCTTATATCGACTACTGCTGACTTGAGTTATATGTTTTTTTTTTGAATGTACACTGTAAAATTTTTTACAGCTTCATTCGTTACCAGTCCGTGTTATTTTCACTGAAATTCCATAATAATAAAAAAGACACTATATACTTGATATATATATATATATATATATATATATATATATATATATATATATATATGTGTGTATATAATGCCCTATGAAAATAAATCAATTTTCTAATAAACTGAATTGATTATTGAATTTTTTATTGAGAAAATTCATTATTTATAAAAAAATATTTAAATAAAATGTTAAATTATTTTAATAAAAATGTTTGTTATAATAAATTGTAAGAAACATTTATTCTATTTTCATTCAGACGTAAGGTATTCAATCAGGTATATTTATTTTTATTAAATGAAGATCATTTGACATTTGTATTAAATAAACATCAATTATACTTCTGATATTTCAAAGTGCAACACTTTAATTAATAACTAATTCATCTATCAGATTGAATTGAACTTTAAATAAAAAGTTTCATTCATTCCTTTTATTTTGTGGCCTAAGAAATCCACGGTCTAATAGTACAGAAAATTTGACGGAAAATCGAAATTTTTCTATACAAAACTGTGATATATGTGCGATAAACATGACAAATTTCATAAATGAAAACAATATTAACCAAATATGTTATTTTTATAAACTAAAGAAACAATTTTACGAATAATAGATTTTTGGATGCGATTTTTTCTCTGCGAAATTATTTTTTTGCCGTACATTGTTTCTACTTTATCTCATGAATTGTCTGTTTTTATCGAGGCGATGTCTGTTTTACCCCAAAATTGTTATTAAATAAATATTATTCGAGGGTGTTTTTACTTGTACATTTATTTTAGTTTCTTATCAACTCAACATTGTTTCAAAAACGATTCGAACGGAAAAAATAAATGATTAAATCCCAGCTAGTAGCGAATCAGTTGCAACCGACCCGGTTGTTTATTGTTTTCTGTACGCGTTTAACGGTTTATTTCGCTAGAAAATTTATCGAATTGTTTATTTTACGGTCGTATTGTTCCCAAAAAAAAAACATACGAATTGTTTACGCGCATCGAATTATCTGGTCTACGCGTTGTTCGTTCACAGTGTAAATCTCATATTTTTCACGCCCACATGACCCTCGTCTACCGCCACACTCTTTACTATTCCTCTTTTTCTTCGGTATGGCCATACACACACACATTCAAATCAGTACACATGGTTATACACATGTGTATGTATGTGTGTTACAGTCTTTCAAGGGTTTCACTCCGATGTTTGCATACGTATATCTCTGTCGGACACCAGATTGGTTTTGAATTTTATAGGCTTCCTTTTCCGTTCAACGTCTTCGGCGTGCGGGTTCATTGTCTTCACTCCGTCCAGTTACGTTTTGTATGAACTTTACTCACACCCTAAATGTCATTGTTGGACTGACGCCAGCGCCGAGGTCGTATAGGTCAGTAAAAAAAAGAAAATAAGGAATGTGTTCAGCTTCTTTACGTACACACGAGCACGTTTATGCAGACAAATATATATATATATATATATATATATATATATATATATATATATATATATATATATATATAAGGGGTGGAGATAGTGTGTGTGTATGCGAGAGAGAGTATCTGTAAAAGTACTGTTTGTGGAAACAGCTGATATGTGAAATTTGCATATGCTTATCAGTCGATCGATACGCGGTAGTAGTATGAATATAAATTAAGCTTTTATTTTCACTCACAAATTTCCAAATGGATTATTTAATACATAAAATTTACATTTAAAATATTTGGTAATGCACATTGTGTACAAACGAGTTTTTTTTTTTGTTGAATCACAAACTATATATATATATATATATATATATATATATATATATATATATATATATATATATATATATGTAAGTGTATATGTATGTGTATGGTTAAAAATGTCTTATAATAAAATTAATTAAGTAAATATTTAAATATTCGTTTCATCATAATTTTGTTGAACGGAAAAGTTTCATCGTGCATCCAAAAATAGTGTTTTCGTTTGTGCTGAGTGCATAAACAAGAATTAACCCATTAATACTATGAGTTATTTTCGTCAGCAATTTCTATTTTCAATCGTTTTATACTTTTTGCGCCAACATTAATGTAGTAATGAAAAAATCCGCACTTGTTCGATCCGTTAATCATATTTATGATTACAGTTATCGACGTGTCTTAAAAATGTTAAAACAGTGTAAGAGGTATGAAAATGCATTACAACTTCATTGAATAAAATCCTGTATCGTTTTTTCGACAAGTGATTATTTATTTACCCGACAGATGAAGCAAAGTTATATAAAATAATGGGTGATGTTTTGAGGATTGAAATGTATTCCATTTTCTATAAAAAATAACTAAATTAATTTGTACACCGAATAATATAATCACACACAAAAAATACATAAAACCGGCGAAACATATATCGTTCAAAAGTGTTACTAAAATAATTATTATTTGCTAATTGTAGATTTAGAGATTTTAAATCAAGGTGTTCTATAATTCATTGACATAAATATTTGATGTAATGAATTAACAACGATCTGATTTCAATTCACACATAAACGATTCCATAAAATATAAACAACACTCCCATTACACAACTCGCAATAAATCAACGAACATCATAGCTGCATAAAAGAAACAACAGAATATAAATAAAAAGATAATTGTATTTAAAGCTCGGTAAAGGAGTAAAACTTTTTTCTGCTCGTTGTACAAACTTATCAATGGAGCGCGCGTACACATTTCAAGACTATTGATATTTAAGAACATTATTCGTTGCCGAGACGAAATAATAAAACTTTATAATACTTGTATAAGTAAATATATATTTTTAATATGCTCTCAGATATCAGAAAACTGGTAAGTTACGATGAAAAGAGTCGAAGAAGTTTTTTTTCTTTTTGTAAATAAAAAGAAAAGGAGACGAAAAAGAAAACGGTTCAATCAGTATTCAACGTCGGCAAAGAGAAAAAGTTCTCGGAACGCGACGAACGGGTAAGAAGTGGGAGACGAGAAGAACGGGACACCCGTATCGCGTGGGGATCCCTCTTTGCTGTCGCTCCGTGAGATTAGGTTCCCGCCACCAAACATATATATATATATATATATATATATATATATATATATATAATTCGATTAGGTGTGAATCAGAGAAAAAGAGAATTTCGGGATTCGAGCGAGCATATTATTTTTGAGTATTCGAATGAGCAGTGTTTTTCGCCCGTTGATGAAATGCGTAATTAGTCAATTTGTTGTTTGATACAAGTTGTCTTCGTTTTTTCGTCCCTCCATTCCGTTTGATGGGAAATTTTCCGGGAAATTTCATTTTTCGTACTCGATACCGTCAGCGTGCTTGATGAAAAGATTTTCTGTAACAATCTTCGTATCAAGATTCTTCCCCCTTTTCATGTTTGTCTGTTACCCTCGTAAGAAATAAATATGTACATTATACATATAAATGTTTACAGTGAGTGCCAGTTTCAAGAAATACGATATTAACTTCTTTGTTTTTATTTTTAAATTGATTTTGAATGGATGTTAAAATTAGATTTGAACTTATATAAAATCTATTTCATTTTAAACGGTTCTATATAACTAGCTGGTCTTGTTAAATCATTTAATTGATGTCGAGTACGGAATTAGCTTCATCAGTAAGCAAGAACGATTACAAGTCAGACATTTTCAAGAAAGATTTGAAATCCTGTAATGAATTTCAATCGTTCATTTTAGAACCATTCCCTCTTTTAATATCTGTCTGTAAGCTGAACGAACCGACTTTGTTTACCATCTTGAAACAAAATATGTTAATTTTTCGAATATGTTTCCAACTTTTAACCATCTTTGAGTCTCTTTCGTTTGTGTCGATTAATTGTTATGAAAGTTACAGAAACTGTTAAACGACAAGTAATCTAATCATACGATACAAAGACTTCATAAATGTATAATTCGTCGTTTCCACAATACATATAAAACAGATAAAAAAGAGACTTATCGTACAGTTCATTCAATTCGTCGAGACAGAGAGTGTCTGCAAATGGCACTGCGGCAGGTATTTCAGCAAATAGAATTCCATATTGCTTATGGTTTCTGTTTGATGGCGTACTGTACGGAAAATTGTATCGAGAGAAGCACAAAGGCGCACGTCGCATCCAATTCACTGTTTCACATTTTAACATCGGCTCTGTGTAGACACGTTGATTTCGTTGTTTATTATTGAAAGGATAAAGTTTTATTGCCGTGTGCAATTTTTTTCTACTGTTGTTTTTTGTCTTTAAAAAAAAACTTTATTAAACTTCAACACGCACCCACAAATATATTTGTAATAGTTACAACAAAATTCCAAACTAATTTTTGATATGAAAACATAAACAAGTATTTAATTCAAGTTTAAATTGAACTGCAAAATATCAACAGAATTCAATTCATGTATTTGATTTTTTTACTTTTAACTGAAAAGTCTATCAATTTAATTATCATTTTATATTTGACTAGTTTTATGTGTATTATTGAAAATGGGATCATTTTCAACACAATTATTCAAAGTATTACTGCACTTTGGTTGAGAAATCATTTAAACATAAAATTTGAAATAAAGACTGTACATATCTGACACTGTGATTAAATTAATTCCTTAAAATGAATTCTTTTTTCGACAAAGTACATAAAAATCAGATTTGTCTATACCTTGACATCGTCATCGAAATGCGCATAAGTGTCAATCAAAAATGATTCATTCAACATTTTCGACCAGAAACGTTTTGTGTGTTTTGTGGGGTAAAAAAAGAATTAATTTGTGAAAATAAAGACTATTTATCCAAGACTAACTATTGAAGAAGAGCAGCAAGGGTGTTTTTGATTCGAAAAATTTTAAATATAAAATCGGAGATTTTGTGAAAGTATTTGAATCTATAGCAGAAAAAATAGACATTTCTTGAATGATACAGTCATCTACTTATAGTGGATAAATATCAACGGATTAAGTAATAAACTTGTCAACAGAAGTAGTGCGAATAAAAAAAAAGTAATTGTTCAGTACGATAATGTTTCACCACACGTAACGACAATGTCTAGCAAAACTGTTAGGAAATCTCCGAATCACCATTATATTCTTCTGACTTTACGCTATCAAACAAATAGTAATTTATTCGTGTCCAGTATTTTCTTACTGGTATTAAATACCATTGAGCACTCAACTTCATTCGTGGAATTCAAAACAGTGATCAGATAACTTTTATCGTGCCAAGAAAAAATATTTTACCATGATCACAATTTGCAAATTATCAAAAACATAATAATTTATTCTAATTAATACTGTAAATTATACACGCTTGTATATTATAGACAAATCATTAACTGTACTCTAAAACAGAATTAAAAAAAGCTTTAATTGCACGAAAAACGACCGAATTTCCAATCAATCCCAATAGATTGAAACAATAACTGTTTTAAATTTTTTTTGAATATTTTCGACTGATTGAGTAGTATTTGTATTTTTACACTGCATCATAAGTGATTACATTAAATGTCCTGTCTGCGATTGATACGTTCGATATGTTATCTCAATGTCCACATCTGCATTTAGCGAACAAAAAGGTACGTTTTATGATTTTCACAGTTTTCAATTTCCTACGTTATCCCATGTCCCGCTTATTCTCACAAAGACATTGTACACTGTACGGAATGATAAATGATACATAAACCAAAATTGATATTTTTTTGTGTATCTCACAAAAAAAATATAACATTATATCACAAGTATACCAGAATCTCAATAGCTCCCATATTATATATATATATATATATATATATATATATATATATATATATATATATATATATATATATATATATCAACGTACGTACACAGGAATTTCCATTTTTCCATTAATCATAAAAATGTCGATAAACGACAGCTTATGCGCTTGATGATCGTTTATTTCGGTTCACAACTATCGATATGTCTCATCTTCAATCCACTTTCAATATAAATGTTGTAATGGTCAGTGTTTCTTCTCATAGTGTGACTTGTATCACCGGACTATTTTTTTTATACTGGTCGTCCTTTGCAATTATTTATTAATAATAGTTTCAATAAAAATGATTTACGAATCAGATCTCTTATAAAACGTTCAAGTATTTACTTGTATAAGAATTTATTTAGAAAAATAAACATCATGTGTTATTAAGAAATTATTTACATGTTTATAAATATTTTTCTCAACTAGTAATGTACTACATGTTATTATTTTCACTATAATTTATATTTTATGCATACTTATTGACGAGTTACAGTATAAAATTCAATAATGAAATATATATTGTGCAAGAGATATTTTTAAAATTTGATAAAAATTTAAAGTCTATTAATCTTTTACAATATTTTGTACAAATTAATTATTTTTTTAACTCTACAAATAACATCAGGTTAAAAATGTTCAATAAATCATTATTGATGATTGTTGATTATGTATATTTCTATGGCGATACAATTATCTTCAGAGCACCAAGGTAGAGAAATATTTGAAGTTAATGACCGATTGATCAGAAATATTTTTTTATGTTCTGTAGAGTGGGAGCAGCATGAATCTATGAAAATATTTAATTGAGCTTTCAAGTATTAAATGTATCGTTTATCTGGAATTAGTAGTAGTTAAAACACATCCGAACTATAAAAAAATGTTATTTGTTGTTCACTGTCCACAATGAATCTATGTTTAATATTTTCTCCAACTTATGATTATCAGATATTGTTTAAAATATATTCCCTAATAGGCAAGTTCATCAAGAATGATTTTTTTAACATTTTTACTTAAGACAAACAACTTTTTAATAAACATGTTAAAATAATAAAAGTGATTTTCATTCTTCATAAAAAAAATTGTTAGAACTAAAGTATTATTCTTTAACAATTTATGTAAGAGTATCACTTTATATTTGTGTCCAATATTTTATTCCAAAAACAACTCTTTTTAATTGTTGCTTAAATGTTATCTGTTGTTTAAAAGATTTTCAAACAATCTGTAAAGAAGGAATAATACTTCTAGTAAAGTTTTATATTTTCATATCAGTGTATTTTTATTTTCAGTATATTTTTTTCAGTATATTTTAATTATATTTATCAGTATATTTTTTTCTTCTTTTGTGATTCAGATTTTTCTTCTTCAAATTAAGTATTTGTTAATTTTAGACCTCTCTCTCTCTCTTTATATATATATATATATATATATATACATACACGTTTATAAATCATACATATATATGTATGTTTATGTGTGTGTGTGTGTGTGTGTTGGCGGACGCATGAGAAACTTCTTAACAATCGAACACTCGTCGAGCTTTCGATAAAACTCACCGAGAAAGTTTTTCAGGAAGGCGTGCAACAAAATTGTGATTGACACCACCGAAAAGTGGAAAGATATATCCTTTTAGATGCTACTCACATACTCTCAGTCGCAAAAAAAGGTACAACAACTTCTTTTCGTCGGCGTGAAGCAGTCACGAGGCTCGGCGGCGTTCTGTGATAGCGTCTATTGTCGCACCCATCATCATCATCATCATCGTGGCCCGAACGTATTCATTGAGTTTTTTTTTCCTTCGCCTCCGTCGTCGCCAACCCACGACCGGACTTCTCTCTCTCCACACACGCCACTGTCACGTCGACACTACTCCTTTTTTTATTTCGCCGCGGTGGACCGCACACAAACTTTCTCGATACGTGTGTGTGTGCTTTTTTTTCTTTCACTCTCCGTTCATTTCTTAACTTGGTGTATTGTCCTGCAGTTCATTTATTTATGGAGGGTGTGTTATGTATATGGTAAAAAGAAGTTTATATTTTCGTCACCTTTCGTACTTTATTCTGCATAATTTTCTTCAGTTAGTAGATGATTTTTCTTTACTCGCAGATTTTTCTAAGATAAATTCTAAATATTTTATAAAGTGTGTCTGTGAATCCTTGAATATTTTTTTTCATTTGAATAATTTTCATACGATTTAAATTTTCAAATATTGTAGAATTCATCTGATAAAATATTCTGGAATTTATTTCTACATGACGTTTATTTCGATTTACGCATTAGCTGAGATATTTCATATTTTCCAACGTATTTAAAAATTGAAACTTTACTACAACTCAGATATATTATAATAGATACAAATACATGCAGAATAATTAAAAAAGAATCAGTCGATGAAATGAAAATAATATCGAACATTCGCTATGTCGCAATACAGTACTGACACTGTGGTTGAATTCACTTCCACAATTCTTTCAAGCTTTTTCTTGTCAAAAATAAATCATCGTTGCTCTCTTTTCATTGTTAATCTATAATGCTTTATGAATCAATTTTAACTAGACACCTTTTGATGATTTATGGACTAAAAAAGAATTCATTTGTGAGAAATTCTCTGTCTTTGAAGCGGTTTAAATTATAAAAGTAAAATTCAACCGTCAGGAATTTAAATATAAACCATTTCAGAAAAAATAAAGACGGAGTTGCACATCATCAGGTTATTCCAAGCATATTTTTAAAAAAAATAACTATTTAGATTTCCTTAGTTAGTTTGTTTTATTTATTTTTGAAAATTTCTGTATCAAAAGCTGTTGGTGCTATTTTTCTCACAGTACTGTATATATCAAAAATAATAAAAAAATGCATAGAAAATAAGTTAAATCAATAAAACAAATTGTATAATAATATAAAATATTTTAAATCTGTGTACGAATTGTACACAGTTTCATTGTAACGCGCGTTTATATTTTTTTAAACTCTCTCGAGTCGTCGAAAAGATCAAAATTTGTTTACTGATATGCCTTCACGCACGTTCCATACATGTGTATTCATATACGTGCGCTCTTATGTAAAAAGTACAAACTTTTCTGATCAGAAAAAAAGTACTGAATTTCGTGTATATTTCGAGAGCGAGCGTGCGATGGAAAAAATGTCTTGTAGAAATTCGTACAGAAAGTTGTACGTTCGACGTCTCCGCCTCGCAATGCTCCTCAGATAGTAGCGGATAGAATGGGATCCGTCAGAGAGAAGAAAAAAACTTTTAGCATCAATATAAAATTTCCCGACGCATTCCGCCGCCATGATCGGAATATGAGAGGCGTTCTTGCACTAGCAACACGAAACGTGCATACGATTATCTCTAAAAGCATTTTAACGTCATATCTGACGAGGTCGCTTCTCACATACGTTTTATTACTATTATTTTTCGTCGACGTGCTCTCGCGAACGGTGAATCGACGGCGAAACGATATGTTTGTCTTTCAAAGTTAACAGTGCGTTCTCGGATTGATTTTTAAACGAGCATCTATCTCGACAATATTGCTCTTACGCGCCGCACGCCACATCTCTCATTCAGCTCGAATGCTTTTCTCGAGAAGCACTTATTTTTAACTCTGGCGATTGTCAAGCATTCGACGGATTCCATACAACTTTTTTTTTGTTTATTTATATGAGCTTTTATCGACAAGTTGTAAGAATCATAGTTTCTATTTCAACAAATGATTCTAGGATAATTACCCACTGGACAAAATCGCCCCGGACATTACCCCCCCCCCCCGTCAATAACTCCATGTAAAATCCCTCCGAACATTTTCCCCTCGTTTAAAAGAACCCTGAACGTTAACAACGCCGTGTAAAAAAAATCCCGGACACAACCTCCCGTGTAAGAATAAAAAAATTTTTAAAAACAATTTCCTTGACACAACACCAATACAATGGATACAAAAATCTACTATAATATTTATATATTTTAAAATCATTTCGTATATTTTAAAATCACGTTATTAATATGGTAATTCCAGTTTTTAAAAATTAATTATTGTACCATAAAATCACAGATATGAAAAAACTCTACCTTTATTCAAAAGGGTAAGTGTCAAGTATTAATGCGTTATTAATAATATTAAACTAACATTTCCTGTGAGAGATTTCAAAATTTTAAATAAATTAATTTTCTCTATCTATCCTAAAATGTGTATATTAGGTTTTAGTATAATTTTAAATAATAATATAAAACTATATTTTCTGTTAGAGATTTCAATATTTTAAAAGTAATTAATTTTTCTTCCTCTCACTATCTCTAAAATATATATATTAGGAGTTAGTATGATTTTAAATTTGTATCTATATAATGTTGTCAAATAATTTTTTGTTAAAATTTTTATTTTGACAAATTTACTTCAAAACATTTATTGCTTGTTTATGTTTGTATTCATTGTTTGTTGTGTCAATGAAATTTTTTAAAGAATTTTTATTCTTATACAGGGGGTTAATGTCCGGGTTTTTTTACACGAGGAGTTAATGTGTGGCGGGGCGGTACATGAAGGTTATTGTCCAGAGGATTATTGACTGAGGTTAATGTCCGGGAGGTTTTGTCCAACGGGTAATTGTCCTGTTACGCAACAAATATCTTAGATGCATTAATAATAAAGTTCGTTCTAGTAAATTAAGAAGTATACAAATCTAGGAAATACTTTTCATAAATCATTCTTATTTTTAACTCTTCCAGCCCGGTTCTGTTTTAAAAATTACTGTACCGGTGCAGTAAACACAGTTTACCGCTAATACTTTTCATGAAAATTACTATTTTATGAAGGAATATGAGGATCTTTAATTAGTTGAACATAAAAGTCAATCCTTACACCGCCGATTAGTATCAATTTAACATGTGTATTAGAAGAAAATAAAGAAATATAATTAATATTACTCTACTTCCTCACATCAAACATTATATGACCAGTAAACTGACATTTATTGAACAACGCATGCGTATCATGGTTGAGGTTGCTTTTAAAATAAAAAAGAAAATTACAGTAATATCTGTAGTTTCTATCTAAAAAAAATCATTAGTGATAGTAACGAACGATAGAAGATAAAAAGGAATATCCAGGGTTCTGTGGGTAACAGAAAGAAGAATATTGGCAAATAAAAACACCCGATCAACTGAACTTACCGCACGGGAACGGGATAGTTGATTAATTTACAGTCCTATTTTTAAATTCCTCCTGTTTATTTTCGGCGTTGATTTTTTTTAAAAAAATACGTGCACTGCGTCACACTTTCAAACAATCATCGAAAGCAACATGAACGGATGATTAATTTACAATCATCCGGCAAACAAAACATGGTTCGAAACATAGCATTGTACAGGGTACACTTGAAACACCATCAAACCCGTTTTAGGGACATAACGCAAACAAGGAGGATGTACAAAAACTGCCCAGTAGAAGAATAAATATTGAAAATGCGCTCGGATCGTTTTTTAATCAACAGAAACCCGCCAATTCGTTCAACACATGGAATGCACTTCTGGTGTTCAGTCGGCAAATACCTTTAGTAACGTACGACCCTATGTTGACTTTGTGATGTTGAAACGAACTCTCGCCCTCGAATAACAACGCACGGAAAAAATCAATTACATAAATACTCATTTGATCAATCTAATTGGCCAACCGTGACCTCTTACACCCACAGGTCGAATAACATTGACAATAGAATAAAAAACATACACAACATATATATATATATATATGTGTGTGTGTGTGTGTGTATGTATATAACGCATTCCGTGTACGATCCTCGTTCCACGCGTAAGGGATGAATGTACTTGCTAGTCAATGCAATGTTTTATCCATTTTCCATTTGGATCGTTTTCGTCCACCTTTTTTATGGACTTCCATTGGATAAATAACATTCAATTTAAGCTTTCATTGTAAAGCTCCAGTGCGTACCTGTAATATATATATATATATATACATACATACACAGCTAGAATAAAATGCAGGAATTTATCCGGGGATTGTTTAAACGATTTTATTTATGTAAACGTCACGGCGTGCGTGTGAGTCCCCGTGTGCTGTTTATCGGAATTAATTTGGCCGGAGCTTTTTTTTAAATGTAGCATTTAATTTTTGTTCAAGTAATTTTATTGTAGATGAAAAACTATGCATACACGCATACATATGACATACATACATATATATATATATATATATATATATATAATATGTGAATAAAGGGGTAAGTTGAGTTATGGTAAAAATTAGTTAATTGCATTATCCGATATTTTATATTAACTTGTATGTTTTGAAGAGAATTAAAGTTCACAATTTTAAATTAATGGTACTAAAAAGGATTATAAATGAAATATTGGATTTTTGGTCCTTGTATCATTGACCAAACCGTTCATTGACTCCCTTTAACCGTTTATGCACTGCGAAGGCTTTCAAGCTCTACAAACAAAAATTGAAATTAAATAATCAGTGATTCATCATTGATCTCACGGGATTTCGATATCAGTAAGAAAAATACTGTTCTAAAATTTATATATTTTTTAAAAATTGTGTTTGATTTGTTTTTGTGTTTCTATATGTTATTCTTTTTTATAGTCGAAATCACATTATGCCATTTTAATATATTCAATCAACAATGGCTTAAAAGCTCACTCTGTCGATTTATTAGGTGTAGAAATTAATTCAGTGCTTTTAAATTGAATCCATCAAACTCTGTTTTAATTTGAAATATTTTATCTTCACTTTAGGATTTTAAAGTGCCAATTTTATCGTTTAAAAACACTATATATTCTGATCAAGCAGTTAATATAACCTCACAAAACAGCAATGAACACGATTGTGTCTGAAAAACAGCAAATTAGGCATCGCATATTTTTCGCATTCCAGTTGAAAAAAAAAATGCTACCGAAGCCCCAGGTGAATGATTTATCCAGCCTTATAGAAATCGTTGTAACTATAATCGTTGTAAAAATACTAATATGTAATAATCATTGAATGTGCGCCGATTAAAATGAGTTGAAATGAATGTGAGTTACACTGCTGAGTATTTTAGAACACCCAATATTTCTCTTTCAAAAAAACAATATCAAACGAAACTCGAAACAAAAATACATAAAATATTCGTATTGGAATTTTCAAAAAACAAATATTTTTTTATTTCATGTCGATTCGTTTTAAAGAGTGTGTATGTGTTTGATACACGCTGAAAAACACGTTATTTCGAATCATCAGACACGACCCGATCATTCATTTTAATTATTAATCATATCCGTGCGACAGGTGGAAAATTAAAAACAGACATATATATATATATATATAAATTTGTGTGTGCGACTGGATATAAAAATTACCACATATATTTCACGTTGTCAACTTTTATAAATTTGCTACGAAGAGAATCACAATCTGTACACGTCACGGCGTGTCGTAAATAGAACTGGAACGGCTCTGAATACCACAAAAACAATTCACTTTTCTTTCATATCTGTTATTCGATCGGATGACAGCGGCCCATTTGATCACATGAATTAAAGATCATGTGCCATATTTCACGACGACGACTCCGAAGATATCTATCTGCTTGAGGTTGGCGGTGGTGAGACGGATCGACGTCGACGACGACGGCGAGGATGGATGTACAGGCTGGACGCGAAGCGTGAACCACAAATGCACACGAGTTATAGTCACGTTCTTTTTTGTTCGCTAATTGATATCATATATTAGGTGTACAAACAAATGCGGTGCCTTTTTTTTATAGAGAATGAATGCTTAGGGAAAAGTGGAATACAATTCAATCTTGCAAATTTTCCCAATTATTTTGTATGACTTTAACTTTGCTCTATTTTCCGGGTAACTGACGATTCCTTTGTCGAAAAAAAGATGGTGGCTTTTAGTCGATGAAATAGTAATGGATTTTTGGACCGATTAAGCATTTTTTTTCTATGTGCTATGTATCACAACACCTTCCCCAAAAGCTAGTCATTTCATTACCGTGGCTTCGGCAGCATTTAATTCAACTGGAATGCGAAAAGTATACAATGCCTAATATACTGCTTTTCGGACGACATCGTGTTTATTACTGTTTTATGACGTTATGCTAACTGCTTGGCCAAGGTACATAGTGTTTTTAAATGTTAAGATTTTCAGTTCAATATCTTAGAACGACGAGAAAATATTTTCATTTAAAACAGAGTTACGATTGATTCGATTTAAAGGCATCGAAGTAATTTTTACACGCATTGAAATAGGATCTGACGCCAATAAAATCAGAATCAATTTCTAAACTTGTAGGTAAATCATCACACATTTCTGGAAAATGAAACTTTTGATTAATTTACAGTGTCGGTATAAATTTTATAGACACTTGAAGCATACTCAAGTTCTCTCCAACAAATTCATATCATCTGAGGGATATTACTTTGAAGAAGTACAACATTAATAATTGTACATCTATTTTATAACATGTGTTTCAATTTTACTCTTTTCAAATACAAGCTATGTCTAAGAACTTTTCGATCAGACTATATATATATATATATATATATATATATATATATGAAGAATTGTAGTTACACAGTTTTTATTTAAAATCAATTAATTCCAACACAAAGTAAATTTCCTATAATTAAACACCTTATATTTGTTATAAGAACACCGTACTATTCATAAAATTTGTTTGTAATTAAATTAAATATATATATATATATATATATATATATATATACATACATACACACACACATATATATATATATATTTATATATACATATATATATATATATATATATATATATATATATATATATATATATCATAAATACTGAATAGTTAATTAAAGGAGGACTAGTAATATTTTACAAATATATTTTATAAATATATATATATATATAACGGTCTCACGAATTTCCCGTTGTAATTTACTTTCTAATAGAATTAAGATCTAATTAGGCGACGTTAAGCTGTATTTCTTCCTATTTTTAACAGCAGACTGGAATGGAATCGTAATTTTTAATAAATTGGAAAGTAGATTGTATTTTCGTGCAAAATTTTGTATTATATATATATATATATATATATATATATATATATATATATATAGAGAGAGAGAGAGAGAGAGAGAATTAATAAGTAGAATGTAATTTTTTACATTTGTAATTCTGAAATGAAATTTTATTGCTTAGGTATTCATCAGTGATATTTTATTATCTGTTCGTAAATGAATCATTTCTTTATAGAAAAAAATCGATTTTTGTTAATTGATTGGAAGAGGGATTTTAACCATAGTATAGTTCTGATACTCTAAATAAATTTTCTTTCACAGTTGAATTCTTTTTCAGATCATAAATCATAAATATTTCTTTTCTGGTCGAAAATATCCACTTAATCGTTTTCGCTTGTTTCTTTTGCGCATTTCGATGACGATGACGTCATTTTCAGATCACTGAAGTACTGAAAATAAAATTAAAATGTTCTGCTAAAAAATAAAGATTTTTCTGTACATTGGTCCTTTGAAGATGACGGAATTGCCGTCAAAATGCATATAAACAATAGTCAGAATTGACTAATAATGATTTATTGCACATATTGGATAAAAAGATAAAGGGAATTTAATTCTTCAGAATTTTTAAAATAATTTTAGCTAATGGTACGCATATTATGAGTGAATATTTTTTTGAATAAAAAGTGTACTTTTATGATATTTTTTGAATAAAATGATTCAACTATTCACTCAGCACTATTCTTCAGTTAAGTTTTGTGTTAAATTAAACAGATGGTATTCTAATTCAGTATCAGCTTGTAAGGTTTCTTGTCTTAGTCGAACTGTTAAACCAATCCTAATCGAAATCTCACGATGACAAGAATTGACTTTATAATAATTATTCCTGAATCGATAAGTCCATAGAACCAACGTTAACGTTACTTAATTTCAAATTGGACCGATCGCGACAATTGTCTCTTCACGTTCATCTGCATAAGTAAACGTACTGCTATCGCTAAGTACGGCGACCATCACCACCACTACTCAACGTGGCCGTTTTCTTGCAGAGTAGATGTCGTTCGACTGTGACGTTCGATCTACTAGATACGTACTATTTTCTCGAGTGGTACTCGAATCGGTTTTGTCTTCGAGGCTCCTCTTCACTGTTCAGCAGCGTTCGGATGACTGGAGTATCGAGTACCGTACACTCGGAACTTTAATGTAAATCTCGTCGACGTTCTCGATCGGCACTGATTTCTGTCATCCACGGCTCTTGAATACAAATCCGCGCGGAAATCGAATCGGTCGAGTTAGAATCGACGGATGAGACGCACGCTCCATTATTACACAAATGACAGGGATGTTTCTTCATTCGATAATGCGGCGAGCCGCGTAAATATTGCAAGATTCGGTGTGAAGCATGAATTAGAATCAGGGGATGTTTTTCGGTTTGCAAGTTAACTAACAACCTTGTGCGTATCTCGGATGAGTGACTGCATTGACTTGGATTTTTTAGAATAAAGTTTCGATTAAAACAGATTTAATAAATATGTCCTTAGATTAGCAATTCAAATTCAATACTTGAAAATATATATAGTTAATGAGACATTTTCAAATTCATTCTATAATTAGTGTTTCAAAAATATGTTGATCATAACCCTGTTATTGGTTACAGTATAAAACTGAATCTATTATCTGTTTTCTCCTTTCTAAACATGCTCCAGGTCGAATTTTAGTTGGCGTATTTATTCCGAAATATCTGTTGAATATGAAATATTGAGACTTCTCTTAAATTCGTTCGATATTTTCTGTTTTTATTTTAGAATGTGGATTTTATCCTTACATACTGAACTAACTGCTTGCTTCACTAAAAGTATAGGATGTTTTGTTTATTGTAGTGCTTGTTATCTTAAATGGTTCTTACTGCAAATGTTAGGTTCATGTGAGATTTAGATTGATTTAAGTAATGTGAAAATTATCTCCGGACTATTTAATCGGTAACAGTTGCACTAAAACGAATCTTTAACCGTTCAGACTGATCGTACACAAACTAGTCGTTTTCAATGACGACGTGTAAAATCAACAATTAAACGATCACCGTGCGCACATATCACTACAAACTATTGAAAGTTTCTCAATTCTATCGTCAATTCCCACAAAACAAATATTCGTGCCGGAATCATTTCCATATAAATAGATATCCATTGTAAATAGATCTCAAATATTATCACTGATTTCCCTAACCGCCTATACGCCGTGAGAATATAACTGCGTGTATATAGAGTGAATGAAGAGTCGTCGTCCTCATCGTCCTCCTCCTCTTCCGCCACCGTCGTACGACCACTATTCCAATCCACAAACGTATTAGTTTGTCGCTATGTCGATATGTTTGTTTTACGGCTAAGCCTTTTTCAAATATCGATTGTGCTAAAGTCTACGAGGGTGTCGTCAGCGTCTTATACGGAAATCAAATCCGGCCCTTTCGGTACTTGTATTCGATTTTCGTACAGATACTTCATTACTTCAATACAAACACTGTAAGAGACGCACACAAGTGTGTCTATATGTGTGTACGAACATATACAGAAACATCTTAGTCGAATGGCTGTTTAAAAAACACTGAAAATGGATGATGATTGAATCTCAGCAAAGTTTAAATTTTATTTAAAAGAACGGTTACATATTTGTTCTTAAAGTTATTTTATATTCGAGCAAATCAAGAAAATCCCTATTTGTCTAGCTGTCCACTCATTTATTGTAATAGTGAACAGTGCATATTACCTTGATCAAAATGTTCCAGGAATTTTAGAATGAAACACAAAATATTTGATTATTCATTGGTACAACTTTACAGGTCTACAGTTTGAATATCGTTTCGTTTAAATTTACTCATTGGTCCGAATGGAATTTTTTTTAGATCTTCATAATTTTCTATTAAAAAAAACACACACACAGAGAGAGACGTCCGCTGTTATTTATTTATTCGCGTATTACGGCGTCGACGGCTCATCAATCGTACGATTTTAATTCAATCATCCGTCTCGTTATCCATCGAACGATTCAAGAGCCGACGCCGAATGTTTTCGCAATTATCTGCACACTCAACAGATATCAAATATAGTGTGTTTTTATGTGTCGCGGTTCAATAGACCTGTACCAGGTATTTTCATGTTAATTGCTAAACGCTTCGTTTGACTTAAAAACGTACACTACCGATATTTAATATCTTTTAAATTCCAATACGAAAACATAGACGAATTTGAACAGTCAGTATCTTGAGCGGAATAAAACGAATTGCTCTCTGTTTGAATACCACCGATTTTTTCTTTGATGTCTGAAATGCAGCACCCGATAACGTGGCGATTAATTAAAATGTAGTGTGATAATGCCCTTGAGTGTGATCTAAATTGGATTTCTGTTTCTGAGATTTATTATTATTTATTGGGTCTTCATCCAACCTAATTAGTAAAGTGACATTAAAAAATATGTTCAGTCTTATAGAAAGAATCGAATGGATCAGGTGAACATACTGAACGTAGATGCTGTGCAGCGAATATTCGAGCAGTGTGTGTTAGATAGATGTGTGCATATTTTTCTTGAAAAGTTGATTATGTGTATCGATGATTGATTATTTTCCCGTTATATGTAGTCATAATGAACGAATTTTTCGTAGGCGATGAAAAATAAACCGCATATCCTGTGTTTATTTCTTTGCACGGTAATGTAGCGAAGCAGAACTAAAGAATTTGTTTAGCTTAAGTTTAAAGACTGCATTAGCAATTTTGCAGATTGATAGAACGCAGAACAGAATTGTTATTATAAATGACCAAAATTAAGAATTTCCGTACTATATACTTACCCACAGACACTATATATATATATATATATATATATATACACACACACACATATTATATACATATATATATATATATATATATATATATATATATATATATATATACATACATATTATATACACATATTATATACATATATATTTATATATATATATATATATATATATATATATATATATATATATATGTATTTATTTTTGTAATAATTGTTAATTATTTTCTTTTTGTTTTAGGTATGATCGAAAAAATTATCTCGCTACTTAAAAGAAGTAATTGGTATGTTTAATCATTTATATTTTTTCATATTTCAATGTTGAGTTTTTATACTGCTTGATTCTTAATTTCAAATTTCTTTGCGCTCAGTATTTTATTATGAAAATTGTCAATTACTTTTTGAAAAAAAACTCATTAGATTCTTTTGAATACATTTTTAATTTCAGAAGACTTTTAATGAACGTTTATGATAGTTTTTCTTGTTTCATTTTAATTTATATATTCATTAATTATGAAAAATTCAATTATTATCTATTTAGCGTATTCATTTATTTTATTTTTAAAAGTTTGGTTTGTTGTGTAAAATTTCTTTTTCTAATCAGAACAGCAATTTGGTAATTGTTTTAATACGAACCCAAAGAATTTCTTAATAAGATACAGAATTTATATTTACAGGTGTATATTATCTTAAGCTATTTATATAATATCTTGCCATTTTAATAGATTCGCTAAAAAAATTCTAAATGAAACCGTATTTAAAATATGTAAACATTGCTTGTATAAGTTCAAATTAGATAGTTTCTTTAGCAGCTGATATGATATTTATGGCTACCTAAACATGTTAGTAAAATAAGTGTTTATCGAACGAAAATTAAAGCTTTTTCTTGTGAAACCCCCTTAGAGTGTCGATCGAATTGATCGTTGAAATTTTCCATCCGATAAACGTAATGCCGCGATACTATTTTTGTTTTTGATTGATAAATACATAAAAAGCTGAAGATTATAAACCATTCCTAACAAGGGAAAATCTAATAATTAGATTAAAAAAACATTCTTATCTATGATATAGCAACTTACTAATTAATTCATTTTTTAAAGACATGATTGAGTATTTCAGTTCACTAATAATAATAATAGAAAATTAAAAAAAAAGAGTTTTAAAAATCGAATCGTCAAGAGAACTAAATCTGATTATAAAATATAAATCATTTACTTACCAGACGGAACTCTTTTCCTAGTTGTTAAGTTTTATAAGAGTTTTAGTGCAAAAAAACATTTATTTTGCCATTAAAACAACTTTATTGCTTTTAAAATTTAATTCTTTATACATCCCGCAAAACACAGACATTTTATCTAGTCACAAAAGTTCAATAAATCACCAATAATCATTTTTGATCATTGCTTATGTGTATTTCAATTGCAATACAATCTTCAGAGCGTCAAGGTGTAGAAATGTTGCTAATTGTAAAAAATATATTATAAAAGACATTTAGTTTATTAGTTTCTTCCTTATCTTCTTCTCATTCTCTGTTATTTTCTTATAAATTTTGTCAATTGTTTTTTAATCAATAAGTCTGTATAAGCCATGATCGTATACACTACTTTTCGTCCATTCAAACATTTCTTCAATTAAATACCAAAATAACAAAATATTTTTTTAATAATTTCAAGAAGTTGAGTTCTATTTATTCCTTCATAGACTTTAACTATTTTCCTAAACCAATTCCTTCAGGATTTATGTAATATTTCAACTTTAATGAAGCTGTTTGAATGAGAAAGCATATAAGTACAATTTTTTAAATTAAGATTTTCATTATTCCGTGTGAATCCTCTAAACTAGACATGCGTTTTTTTTTCTTCTACGAGCGTTTTCAACTTTTATTATATTCAAGTGGATTTTCAATTCTTTTAGTTCAAAGTTTACCTGATAATTCATTCCATTCTTTGATTATAATGATTTAGTAATTAATTGATAATTCATATAAAACCTGTTCTATTTTAATCATCTTGTTCTGAGTTTTTCTCTATTTTCCGAGAAAAAAAATGCATATCTTTTTAAATAATCGACGTACATCTCTGCTCGGAAATCATACTTTCGTCCGATTAAAGCTATTTAAAACTGTATAAAAACCGAATCCAGATATCGCTACAAAAGCATACAAAGTTTCTGTTTGTGAACATAATTGAACGTACACGAACGTCTGCAACGATCTAAATTCCTATAACATTCTGTAAAATTCAATTGGCTCTGAATGAAGCTGTAAAGAACGCTGATATAATTTTATGTACGCGTACATATGTGTACGGCGAATCGCTTTTTGTACACTAAACGTGAAGTAGACAGCGTATAAGTGAATATTACCTACATATATACCGAAAAAGGGTGCAGATAACTATGTTAAAATCTCGATTCTTCGTTTCATACCGAACACACATCGTGCTCGTTTGCTAGACAGTCAACTAAAAAAAATCTGTACATCTATACAAACATATATATATATATATATATATATATATATATATATATATATATATATATATAATGTATGTATGTATGTATGTATAAATATGCAAAGTTAATCTCATATTACTTTCAATCCTGAAAATGAAAACCTATTCTGTTCGGCTTTAGGACATTTCGCAATGCGAATGCTCACTGGCGTCACTGAAACAATTTTAATTTAATCGCGTTTTTCGGTCTGGCAGTCTTTGACAGCGAGACGTTGTAATACAGAGTTTTGTATGCTGAAAAAAAAAACGTTTATGCACACATACATATAGCTGGATAGATAGAGAGGGCAAAAATGGAATCCAGCGAAGATGATGTCTAATGGCATCGCTGGTAAGTAAACCTGATTTTTTGTATCTGTTCGTTCCGAATGATTTTTTTTTTACTTTTGGTTAGTATTTATTATTTACATCTGGCGATTAAGGTCAGGTATTTAAATTACACTGTATTGGATTCTGTTGAAAAAGAGTTCTATGTCGTGTCGACTGTCTATTGTATTCAGATTTCATGTGTATTGTGGTGTGTAAATAATTAACTGTTGAATGTGAAAACATTGTCAGATAGTACTTTACTTTAATCTTCTACTTCGTTTTTTTATGATTTGTTTCTCTGTTTGAAAAATTATTAATTGTATTCGATTTCTTTAAATCAGGCTCCTCAAGTAATAAGTGTACTTTATTTTACTTTTTAATCCTCCTTAACTCCGAACACTAATGACCAGAAGTATCGACGCTTGCTCAAACCATATACATTCTTAAACCCCAAATAACTGATTAACTCGTTCTTTCTTCATTTATTTATTAGCAAATTAAGGATTCTTCAAGATTTATCATCATTTCAATTCAATTCTGTTTTCTTTTCTTTTTAAATTCGACCAATACCTTTTCACGTATAAACGTTCTGCCTTTTTTGAGACAAGCCTCTTATTCGTTTATTCTAAACTAGTGAAATTATTATTTTCTTCTAGCTAAATTTATTTTACCTTGTATCCATTTTTAAAGATTTAAATCCCAGTGAATTATTTGAGTTATAATACAGTTCTGACTCTGTGACTAAATTCATTTTTACAAATTTTATTATCTCATAGCTCAGAATTTTTCTAACTAAAATTGTCCAATAAATGATTATACATTTTTTTATTGTCGCTAATCAGGATTTCGTTAACGATGCAGTCATCTTCAGAGTGTTTTTTTTCTGTAAACTACAGCACTAAAAATGATCACATCGTCTTCCAAATTTCATACAAGTAATAATTAAAAAGAATCAATAATCATTTTCAATCAGAAAAAAATATGGTTTGCGAGCTGACAAAGTAATTGACTTGTGCAAAACGTTTCAGTATTTATTTGTCACAAATAGTTGCGGCTGTTAAATACTTCTCGGATATATTGTTGTTAATTTATTAGGAAGATACTTGAGGTTGTTTTAAAAACCGAAACTAGTTGTGGTGAATAAATGTTCAAGTAATTCATCAAGACAAATAGGTTTAGAAAAATACATCAATGGGATCACAGGCATAAAAACATGTAATTTAAGTGTTAATATTGTACATTTATGTATCAAAAAATGTTTATTCCCAGAAACATATTAGTTCTCTTTTTAATTTCCTTGATGTTCCGAAATCGAAATTCAGGATGATTAACCGTTCTTGACTCCGAAAAGACTGTCGTCTTCATAAACAAAAGTTGAAACATATTAAATCATATTAGAACTCGTGACACATTGGTAAACCCTAAGTAAATTAGTCGTTTCGTTATAACTAGATCTGGAATTAATTTATTGGAATACACATCCGTTCAAAAGTATTTTTGTATCTCACAAGAAAAAACATTTAAAATGAATTTTACTTTTCAGTTTCATGAAATATTTTCTTAACACTTATTGTGGTTTTATGCTTTTGATTTATGTTACGATTTCATTCCCTAGTTTTATTTTTAAAAAAAAACTCGAAACACTTGTACGTTTATAAAAATGAAATGTTGTATTCCAGAATGTTTTCAAAATGTTTTAAAAATTAGAACACTTTTAAATTATGTCATACGGCAATGTGTGTGTGTATGTGTGTAATTTAACTATAACCATTCGCACAACCCTCGTCAAAAATGTGTACTTACAAAACATCAAATCGTACGACTCCACTTACACTTTTCGTACTGTCGACTTTTATAACTGAATAAAATATAACGCACACTTAATGTTACAAACTTTGCATGTACATAGGCGATGCATGCTGATATGACTATAATTTATTCTTAAATGTGTTCTTGCCGTACGCGATGAAAAATATATAAGTTTGCAGCGAGTTCATTCGAGTTATTCAAAAAGCAACAGATATGATAACAGAGAAATGTGTGTGTGTTTGTATGCGCCGTTCATTTTCCGGGACAGTCGTCTCAATTTAGATCCACAGTACACAGTACACAATTATATTCAAATTGGATGTTTTATTTACAAATGTGCCTATATACATGTACACACCAATATATATATATATATATATATATATATATATATATATATATAATATATAGAAAAAAGATATAAAAAAGATATAAAAAATGTAACGTTGCCAATGTCAATGATACGACTTCATTATATTTATTGACAATTTTTTATTCTTATAACAGCGTAAACTTTTTTCTTTCTGTTCTTCGAACATGTAACATAATATGAAGTTTACATGACGCGAAAACTGTTCATTTCGGCCAGAAATAGTAAAGCGAATTTAGAAATATACGTAATGGATATCTAGACGTGTTGGAAATTCGTGGCAGAAGCAGAAGTTCTGTTTTGCATTATAAATCCAGACCGCTTCATAATTTACTACATATATTTAAACACATCGCTTTAGTCACAACTCATTTCCAGCTAATGAATCTTGACAGATTAATGAATTAAACTGGAGAGAAGATGAATAAACTATTAATATGAATATGAATCAACTACTGACTTATTTATTTATACATCATTTATATATATATATATATATATATATATATATATATATATATATATATATATATATATATATTTCATAGATTGGAATAATAAATTAGTTTTATATTTTTTCACAAGTTCAAAGATGTAATTTTATTTTTTTTCAATGAATAAAGTGCAGTAGAGGTGAAAGAACTTGCAGTGTTATAATGTGGAATTACTGATGGAATTTCTTGTTTTACTAGTTTATTTCTTTCATAAGACAAATATAATCGGGTTGAAGTTATGTCATTTCTTTAAATCTGTTTCATAATATAAACAAATAATGCTCTGTTGATAACAACAGTGAGAATAAATATTCGAACCAAATTGTCGTTAACCTTTAACCTAAATTACTACTTATATTCGATTTGTTCGTATAAAGTAGTCCAAACTCCCCGTCGTTATTTTCAGTCAATGCCCAAAATTCAAATATCAATTTTTACCGTGTTTCGGTTTTTGCCCAGATTTACAGATATGATTAATTGTGAATTAATTTCAACGGGTCTTTGGATTTTTTCGGTATCCAACACGAAGAGCTGTTAACTTGTCCAAGAGTTGATATTGGAGAGTTGATTTAAAGTACGTATAGCCAGTATGAATAAATTGCCAGATATGATAAAAAATTTAAATATTTTAAGCAAGAAAAACGAATTTTTTCAGTGGATTTTTAGACTTTTTCGATATGCATTGTGGACCGATTTTAATTATGCCCATGCATGATGCAAATTTTGCCCAAAACACTCATTTTTCAATCAGTTTTTCGGCCATAAGTAGGCTAAATTAAATGCGAAACGGCTAATATCGCACATCGTTAGATGCACCTTAAAATTATCTATCTAGTGGTGTGCAATTAGATTCGATTATCTTCCGAAAAGACCAAATTTTGCTCAAAAAAACCATTTTCCCATCAGTTTTTCGGCCATAAGTAGGCTAAATTAAATGCGAAACGGCTAATATCGCATATCGTTAGATGCGCCTTAAAATTATCTATCTCGTGGTGTGCAATTCGATGCAACTATCTTCCAAAAAGGCCTAATTTTGCCCAAAATCCCATTTTCCAGCAGTTTTTCGGCCGTAAGTAGGCTAAATTAAGTGCGAAACGACTAATATCGCACATCGTTAGATGCGCCTTAAAATTATCTATCTTGTGGTGTGCAATTCGATGCAATTATCTTCCAAAAAGGCCTCATTTTGCCCAAAAAACCTGTTTTTCGTCGTCAATCCCGAGTCAATTTTAGACATTGTCGAAAAATCGTCGTCAAACCTGAATGATTTTTAGACATTTTCTAAAAATCGTCGTCAAACCCGAGTCAATTTTAGACATTGTCTAAAAATCATCGTCAATCCTAAGTCAATTTTAGACATTGTCTAAAAATCCTCGTCAAACTCGAGTCAATTTTAGACATTGTCTAAAAATCGTTGTCAAACCTGAGTCAATTTTAGACATTGTCTAAAAATCGTCGTCAAACCTGAATGATTTTTAGACATTGTCTAAAAATCGTCGTCAAACCCGAGTCAATTTTAGGCATTATCTAAAAATCGTCGTCAATCCTGAGTCATATTTAGACATTGTCCAAAAATCCTCGTCAAACTCGAGTCAGTTTTAGACATTGTCTAAAAATCGTAGTCAATCGTGAGTCCAATTCAGACATTGTCTAAAAATCGTCGTCAAACTCGAGTCAATTTTAGACATTTTTAGACAAAAAGACCAAATTTTGCCCAAAAAACTCATTTTTCCATCAGTTTTTCGGCCATAAGTAGGCTAAATTAAGTGCCAAGCGGCTAATATCGCATATCGTTAGATGCGCCTTAAAATTATCTATCTCGTGGTGTGCAATTCGATGCGATTATCTTCGAAAAAGGCCTAATTTTGCCCAAAATACCCATTTTGCCAGCAGTTTTTCGGCCATAAGTAGGCTAAATTAAGTGCGAAACGGCTAATATCGCACATTGTCAGATGCGCCTTAAAATTATCTATCTCGTGGTGTGCAATTCGATGCGATTATCTTATAAAAAGACCAAATTTTGCCCAAAAAACCCATTTTTCCAGCAGTTTTTCGGCCGTAAGTAGGCTAAATTAAGTGCGAAACGGCTAATATCGCACATTGTTAGATGCGCCTTAAAATTATCTATCTCGTGGTGTGCAATTCGATGCGATTATCTTATAAAAAGACCAAATTTTGCCCGAAAAACCCATTTTTCCAGCAGTTTTTCGGCCGTAAGTAGGCTAAATTAAGTGCGAAACGACTAATATCGAACATCGTTAGATGCGCCTTAAAATTATCTATCTCGTGGTGTGCAATTCGATGCGATTATCTTCGAAAAAGGCCTAATTTTGCCCAAAATACCCATTTTGCCAGCAGTTTTTCGGCCATAAGTAGGCTAAATTAAGTGCGAAACGGCTAATATCGCACATTGTTAGATGCGCCTTAAAATTATCTATCTCGTGGTGTGCAATTCGATGCGATTATCTTATAAAAAGACCAAATTTTTCCCAAAACACTCATTTTTCAATCAGTTTTTCGGCCATAAGTAGGCTAAATTAAATGCGAAACGGCTAATATCGCACATCGTTAGATGCGCCTTAAAATTATCTATCTCGTGGTGTGCAATTCGATGCGATTATCTTCGAAAAAGGCCTAATTTTGCCCAAAAAACCCATTTTGCCAGCAGTTTTTCGGCCATAAGTAGGCTAAATTAAGTGCGAAACGGCTAATATCGCACATTGTTAGATGCGCCTTAAAATTATCTATCTTGTGGTGTGCAATTCGATGCAATTATCTTCCAAAAAGGACTCATTTTGCCCAAAAAACCTGTTTTTCGTAGTCAATCCCGAGTCAATTTTAGACATTGTCTAAAAATCGTCGTCAATCCTGACTCAATTTTAGACATTGTCCAAAAATCCTCATCAAACTCGAGTCAATTTTAGACATTGTCTAAAAATCGTCGTCAATCGTGAGTCCAATTTAGACATTGTCTCAAAATCGTCGTCAAACCCGAGTCAATTTTTAGACATTGTCTAAAAATCCTCGTCAAACTCGAGTCAATTTTAGACATTGTCTAAAAATCGTCGTCAAACCCGAGTTAATTTTAGACATTGTCTAAAAATCGTCATCAATTCTAAGTCAATTTTAGACATTGTCTAAAAATCCTCGTCAAACTCGAGTCAATTTTAGACATTGTCTAAAAATCGTTGTCAATCCTGAGTCAATTTTAGACATTGTCTAAAAATCGTCGTCAAACCTGAATGATTTTTAGACATTGTCTAAAAATCGTCGTCAAACTCGAGTCAATTTTAGACATTTTTAGACAAAAAGACCAAATTTTGCCCAAAAAACTCATTTTTCGATCAGTTTTTCGGCCATAAGTAGGCTAAATTAAGTGCCCAACGGCTAATATCGCATATCGTTAGATGCGCCTTAAAATTATCTATCACGTGGTGTGCAATTCGATGCGATTATCTTCGAAACAGGCCTAATTTTGCCAAGAAAACCCATTTTTCGATCTGTTTTTCGGCCATAAGTAGGCTAAATTAAGTGCCAAACGGCTAATATCGCATATCGTTAGATGCGCCTTAAAATTATCTATCTCGTGGTGTGCAATTCGATGCGATTATCTTCGAAAAAGGCCTAATTTTGCCCAAAAAACCCATTTTTCCAGCAGTTTTTCGGCCGTAAGTAGGCTAAATTAAGTGCGAAACGACTAATTTCGAACATCGTTAGATGCGCCTTAAAATTATCTATCTCGTGGTGTGCAATTCGATGCGATTATCTTCGAAAAAGGCCTAATTTTGCCCAAAAAACCCATTTTTCCAGCAGTTTTTCGGCCGTAAGTAGGCTAAATTAAGTGCGAAACGACTAATATCGAACATCGTTAGATGCGCCTTAAAATTATCTATCTCGTGGTGTGCAATTCGATGCGATTATCTTCGAAAAAGGCCTAATTTTGCCCAAAAAACCCATTTTGCCAGCAGTTTTTCGGCCATAAGTAGGCTAAATTAAGTGCGAAACGGCTAATATCGCACATTGTTAGATGCGCCTTAAAATTATCTATCTTGTGGTGTGCAATTCGATGCGATTATCTTCGAAAAAGGCCTAATTTTGCCCAAAAAACCCATTTTGCCAGCAGTTTTTCGGCCATAAGTAGGCTAAATTAAGTGCGAAACGGCTAATATCGCACATTGTTAGATGCGCCTTAAAATTATCTATCTTGTGGTGTGCAATTCGATGCAATTATCTTCCAAAAAGGACTCATTTTGCCCAAAAAACCTGTTTTTCGTAGTCAATCCCGAGTCAATTTTAGACATTGTCTAAAAATCGTCGTCAATCCTGACTCAATTTTAGACATTGTCCAAAAATCCTCATCAAACTCGAGTCAATTTTAGACATTGTCTAAACATCGTTGTCAAACCTGAGTCAATTTTAGACATTGTCTAAAAATCGTCGTCAAACCCGAGTTAATTTTAGACATTGTCTAAAAATCGTCGTCAATCCTGAGTCAATTTTAGACATTGTCTAAAAATCGTCGCCAAACCTGAATGATTTTTAGACATTGTCTAAAAATCGTCGTCAAACCCGAGTCAATTTTAGACATTGTCCAAAAATCCTCGTCAAACTTGAATCAATTTTAGACATTTTTAGACAAAAAGACCAAATTTTGCCCAAAAAACTCATTTTTCCATCAGTTTTTTGGCCATAAGTATGCTAAATTAAGTGCAAAACGGCTAATATCGCACATCGTTAGATGCGCCTTAAAATTATCTATCTCGTGGTGTGCAATTCGATGCGATTATCTTCGAAAAAGGCCTAATTTTGCCAAGAAAACCCATTTTTCGATCTGTTTTTTGGCCATAAGTATGCTAAATTAAGTGCAAAACGGCTAATATCGCACATCGTTAGATGCGCCTTAAAATTATCTATCTCGTGGTGTGCAATTCGATGCGATTATCTTCGAAAAAGGCCTAATTTTGCCCAAAAAACCCATTTTGCCAGCAGTTTTTCGGCCGTAAGTAGGCTAAATTAAGTGCGAAACGGCTAATATCGCATATCGTCAGATGCGCCTTAAAATTATCTATCTCGTGGTGTGCAATTCGATGCGATTATCTTATAAAAAGACCAAATTTTGCCCAAAAAAACCATTTTCCCAGCAGTTTTTCGGCCGTAAGTAGGCTAAATTAAGTGCGAAACGACTAATATCGAACATCGTTAGATGCGCCTTAAAATTATCTATCTCGTGGTGTGCAATTCAATGCGATTATCTTCGAAAAAGGCCTAATTTTGCCCAAAAAACCCATTTTGCCAGCAGTTTTTCGGCCATAAGTAGGCTAAATTAAGTGCGAAACGACTAATTTCGAACATCGTTAGATGCGCCTTAAAATTATCTATCTCGTGGTGTGCAATTCGATGCGATTATCTTCGAAAAAGGCCTAATTTTGCCCAAAAAACCCATTTTTCCAGCAGTTTTTCGGCCGTAAGTAGGCTAAATTAAGTGCGAAACGACTAATATCGAACATCGTTAGATGCGCCTTAAAATTATCTATCTCGTGGTGTGCAATTCAATGCGATTATCTTCGAAAAAGGCCTAATTTTGCCCAAAAAACCCATTTTGCCAGCAGTTTTTCGGCCATAAGTAGGCTAAATTAAGTGCGAAACGGCTAATATCGCACATTGTTAGATGCGCCTTAAAATTATCTATCTTGTGGTGTGCAATTCGATGCAATTATCTTCCAAAAAGGACTCATTTTGCCCAAAAAACCTGTTTTTCGTAGTCAATCCCGAGTCAATTTTAGACATTGTCTAAAAATCGTCGTCAAACCTGAATGATTTTTAGACATTATCTAAAAATCGTCGTCAAACCCGAGTCAATTTTAGACATTGTCTAAAAATAGTCGTCAATCCTGACTCAATTTTAGACATTGTCCAAAAATCCTCGTCAAACTCGAGTCAATTTTAGACATTGTCTAAAAATCGTCGTCAATCGTGAGTCAAATTTAGACATTGTCTAAAAATCGTCGTTAATCGTGAGTCCAATTTAGACATTGTCTCAAAATCGTCGTCAAACCCGAGTCAATTTTTAGACATTGTCTAAAAATCGTCGTCAAACTCGAGTCAATTTTAGACATTTTTAGACAAATAGACCAAATTTTGCCCAAAAAACTCATTTTTCCAGCAGTTTTTCGGCCATAAGTAGGCTAAATTAAGTGCCAAACGGCTAATATCGCATATCGTTAGCTGCGCCTTAAAATTATCTATCTCGTGGTGTGCAATTCGATTCGATTATCTTCCAAAAAGACCAAATTTTGCCCAAAAAACTCATTTTTCCATCAGTTTTTCGGCCATAAGTATGCTAAATTAAGTGCCAAACGGCTAATATCGCATATCGTCAGATGCGCCTTAAAATTATCTATCTCGTGGTGTGCAATTCGATGCGATTATCTTCGAAAAAGGCCTAATTTTGCCCAAAATACCCATTTTGCCAGCAGTTTTTCGGCCATAAGTAGGCTAAATTAAGTGCGAAACGGCTAATATCGCACATTGTTAGATGCGCCTTAAAATTATCTATCTCGTGGTGTGCAATTCGATGCGATTATCTTATAAAAAGACCAAATTTTGCCCAAAAAACCCATTTTTCCAGCAGTTTTTCGGCCGTAAGTAGGCTAAATTAAGTGCGAAACGACTAATATCGAACATCGTTAGATGCGCCTTAAAATTATCTATCTCGTGGTGTGCAATTCGATGCGATTATCTTCGAAAAAGGCCTAATTTTGCCCAAAAAACCCATTTTGCCAGCAGTTTTTCAGCCGTAAGTAGGCTAAATTTAGTGCGAAACGGCTAATATCGCACATTGTTAGATGCGCCTTAAAATTATCTATCTTGTGGTGTGCAATTCGATGCAATTATCTTCCAAAAAGGCCTCAATTTGCCCGAAAAACCTGTTTTTCGTCGTCAATCCCGAGTCAATTTTAGACATTGTCTAAAAATCGTCGTCAAACCTGAATGATTTTTAGACATTGTCTAAAAATCGTCGTCAAACCCTAGTCAATTTTAGACATTGTCTAAAAATCGTCGTCAATCCTAAGTCAATTTTAGACATTGTCTAAAAATCCTCGTCTAACTCGAGTCAATTTTAGACATTGTCTAAAAATCGTTGTCAAACCTGAGTCAATTTTAGACATTGTCTAAAAATCGTCGTCAATCGTGAGTCCAATTTAGACATTGTCTAAAAATCCTCGTCAAACTCGAGTCAATTTTAGACATTGTCTAAAAATCGTCGTCAAACTCGAGTCAATTTTAGACATTGTCTAAAAATCGTCGTCAAACCCGAGTCAATTTTAGGCATTGTCTAAAAATCGTCGTCAATCCTGAGTCACATTTAGACATTGTCCAAAAATCCTCGTCAAACTCGAGTCAATTTTAGACATTGTCTAAAAATCGTCGTCAATCGTGAGTCCAATTTAGACATTGTCTCAAAATCGTCGTCAAACCCGAGTCAATTTTTAGACATTGTCCAAAAATCGTCGTCAAACTCGAGTCAATTTTAGACATTGTCTAAAAATCGTCGTCAAACTCGAGTTAATTTTAGACATTGTCTAAAAATCGTCGTCAATCATAAGTCAATTTTAGACATTGTCTAAAAATCCTCGTCAAACTCGAGTCAATTTTAGACATTGTCTAAAAATCGTCGTCAAACTCGAGTCAATTTTAGACATTGTCTAAAAATCGTCGTCAAACCCGAGTCAATTTTAGGCATTGTCTAAAAATCGTCGTCAATCCTGAGTCACATTTAGACATTGTCTAAAAATCCTCGTCAAACTCGAGTCAATTTTAGACATTGTCTAAAAATCGTCGTCAATCGTGAGTCCAATTTAGACATTGTCCAAAAATCGTCGTCAAACTCGAGTCATTTTTAGACATTGTCTAAAAATCGTCGTCAAACTCGAGTCATTTTTAGACATTGTCTAAAAATCGTCGTCAAACTCGAGTCATTTTTAGACATTGTCCAAAAATCGTCGCCAAATCCGAGTAAAGTTTTGACATTGTTCAAAATTCGTCGTCAAACTCGAATCATTTTTAGACATTGTCCAAAAATCGTCGTCAAACTCGAGTCATTTTTAGACATTGTCCAATAATCGTCGTCAAACTCGAGTCATTTTTAGACATTGTCCAAAAATTGTCGTCAAATCCGAGTCATTTTTAGAGAATGTCCAAAAATCGTCCGTTATTCCAAGTGATTTTTGGACGTTGTCTAAAAATGACTCGCGTTGATGGACGATTTTTGGACGTTGTCTAAAAGTGACTCGTGTTGATGGACGATTTTTGGACATTGTCTAAAAGTGACTCGTGTTGATGGACGATTTTTGGACATTGTCTAAAAATGACTCGTGCCGTTATACGATTTTTGGACATTGTCTAAAAACGACTCGTGTTGATGGACGATTTTTGGACATTGTCTAAAAGTGACTCGTGTTGATGGACGATTTTTGGACATTGTCTAAAAATGACTCGTGTTGATGGACGATTTTTGGACATTGTCTAAAAATGACTCGTGTTGATAGACGATTTTTGGACATTGTCTAAAAATGACTCGTGCCGATATACCATTTTTGGACATTGTCTAAAAACGACTCGTGTTGATGGACGATTTTTGGACATTGTCTAAAAATGACTCGTGTTGATGGACGATTGTTGGACATTGTCTAAAAGTGACTCGTGTTGATGGACGAATTTTGGACATTGTCTAAAAATGACTCGTGTTGATGGACGATGTTTGGACATTGTCTAAAAACGACTCGTGTTGATGGACGATTTTTGGACATTGTCTAAAAATGACTCGTGTTGATGGACGATTTTTGGATATTGTCTAAAAGTGACTCGTGTTGATGGACGATTTTTGGACATTGTCTAAAAATGACTCGTGTTGATGGACGATTTTTGGACATTGTCTAAAAATAACTCGTGTTGATGGACGATTTTTGGACATTGTCTAAAAATGATTCGTGTTGATGGACGATTTTTGGACATTGTAGAATATATATATATTTGATATCAATAAATATAACCATAATATATATGAGTATTTATTTCTAAAATATATTGTATGTATTTCAGAGATCCATGTTACTAGTATAGACTGCAAGTTCATGATTAGTCATATTCTAAAATAATATTATAATGTACACTGTAGTATGTATTGAACTTGTAATATACAAGTTCAAGTGTATGCTATATTCATATATTCATGCATATCTGTATTATGCAAGCACCAAGTACCCATACAAACATGTAAGAATAGATGGATACTTGGTGCATGCAAATACAGGGAGAGATAGGCATGAACACATTACACTTGAACATGTATACTACAAGTACAATACATACAACAGTGTACATTATAATGTTATTTTAGAATATGACTATACATGAACTTGCAGTAAATACTTATAAATAACATGGATAAGATTACTAGATAGATACGGAGGTAGAGCGGTTAGGTATAAACGCTCTACTGCTGTCGATACGACGGAGACGTCGGACCGACCTAGTTATCGGAAGCCCGAGCGATATCGGAAGCTCTGGTGGTAACGGAGGCTGAATTAAACAGAACAAAAGGAAGTTCCGAGTTTATACTGTAGAACGACGTGGTGCAGTGGATAGCACACACGTCCAATTACTATTGCTGGCATGGTCACTGTCCTCGGATCAAATCCGAAGAAGTGTCTGTTCAGGCCTAAGAGGCCCCATCCAGTTCAAAGAGGTGTGTGCGTGCGTGGCGTCGTTTTGCCGGCGACACGAGCGAACGATCGAACGACGGACGGACGGACGGACGGACGGACGGACGGACGGACGGACGGACGGACGGACGGACGGACGGACGGACGGACGGACGGACGGACGGACGGACGGACGGACGGACGGACGGACGGACGGACGGACGGACGGACGGACGGACGGACGGACGGACGGACGGACGGACGGACGGACGGACGGACGGACGGACGGACGGACGGACGGACGGACGGACGGACGGACGGACGGACGGACGGACGGACGGACGGACGGACGGACGGACGGACGGACGGACGGACGGACGGACGGACGGACGGACGGACGGACGGACGGACGGACGGACGGACGGACGGACGGACGGACGGACGGACGGACGGACGGACGGACGGACGGACGGACGGACGGACGGACGGACGGACGGACGGACGGACGGACGGACGGACGGACGGACGGACGGACGGACGGACACGGACACGGACACGGACACGGACACGGACACGGACACGGACACGGACACGGACACGGACACGGACACGGACACGGACACGGACACGGACACGGACACGGACACGGACACGGACACGGACACGGACACGGACACGGACACGGACACGGACACGGACACGGACACGGACACGGACACGGACACGGACACGGACACGGACACGGACACGGACACGGACACGGACACGGACACGGACACGGACACGGACACGGACACGGACACGGACACGGACACGGACACGGACACGGACACGGACACGGACACGGACACGGACACGGACACGGACACGGACACGGACACGGACACGGACACGGACACGGACACGGACACGGACACGGACACGGACACGGACACGGACACGGACACGGACACGGACACGGACACGGACACGGACACGGACACGGACACGGACACGGACACGGACACGGACACGGACACGGACACGGACACGGACACGGACACGGACACGGACACGGACACGGACACGGACACGGACACGGACACGGACACGGACACGGACACGGACACGGACACGGACACGGACACGGACACGGACACGGACACGGACACGGACACGGACACGGACACGGACACGGACACGGACACGGACACGGACACGGACACGGACACGGACACGGACACGGACACGGACACGGACACGGACACGGACACGGACACGGACACGGACACGGACACGGACACGGACACGGACACGGACACGGACACGGACACGGACACGGACACGGACACGGACACGGACACGGACACGGACACGGACACGGACACGGACACGGACACGGACACGGACACGGACACGGACACTGACACTGACACTGACACTGACACTGACACGGACACGGACACTGACACGGACACGGACACTGACACGGACACGGACACGGACACTGACACTGACACTGACACTGACACTGACACTGACACTGACACTGACACTGACACTGGCCACTGGCGCTGGTACTGGCACTGGCACACTGGCACTGACACTGGCCCACTGGCCGCTGGCACTGGCGCTGGCACTGGTACTGACACTGGCCGCTGGCACTGGCCACTGGCACTGGCGCTGGCACTGGCGCTACTGGCACTGGCGCTGGCACTGCTGACACTGGCACCTGTACTGGCGCTGGCGCTGACACTGGTACTGGCACTGGCCGCTGGTACTGGCCGCTGGTACTGGTACTGGCCGCTACACTGGCACTGACACTGGTACTGGTACTGGCGCTGACACTGGCCGCTGGCCACTGGCGCGCTGGTACTGGCGCTGGTACTGACTGGCACTGGCCACTGGCCGCTGGTACTGGTACTGGTACTGCTGACACTGGTACTGGCCTGACGCTGGCACTGGTACTGGCGCTGGTACTGGTACTGTACTGGTACTGGCCGCTGGTACTGGCCTGGTACTGGCCGCTGGCCACTGGCCGCTGTACTGGTACTGGTACTGGCGCTGGTACTGGCGCTGGTACTGGTACTGGCCGCTGGTACTGGCGCTGGTACTGGTACTGGCACTGGCGCTGGCCGCTGGTACTGGCCGCTGACTGGTACTGGCGCTGGTACTGGCCGCTGACCTGACACTGGCGCTGGCACTGGTACTGGACCGCTGGCCGCTGACTGGTACTGGCGCTGACGCTGGCCGCTGGCCGCTGGTACTGACCGCTGGCCACTGGTACTGAGCACTGTACTGGCCGCTGGCGCTGACTGGCCGCTGGTACTGGCCACTGACCCGCTGGTACTGGTACTGGTACTGACACTGGTACTGGCCGCTGGTACTGGCCGCTGACTGGTACTGGTACTGGCGCTGGCCACTGGCGCTGGCGCTGGTACTGGCGCTGGTACTGACTACCTGGCACTGTTACTGGTACTGACCGCTGACTATTACTGGCCACTGACCGCTGGTACTGGCACTGACACTGGCGCTGTACTGGCGCTGACACTGGTACTGGTACTGGCACTGACACTGGCCGCTGGTACTGGCCGCTGGCCGCTGGTACTGGCCGCTGATACTGACCGCTGAGCGCTGGCCTGACACTGACACTGGCGCTGGTACTGGCCGCTGTACTGACCTGGTACTGGTACTGGCCGCTGAGCTGGCGCTGACACTGGTACTGGCCGCTGGTACTGGTACTGACTGGCACTGGTACTGCTGACACTGACGCGCTGGTACTGGCCGCTGGTACTGGTACTGGCGCTGGTACTGTACTGACTGGCCGCTGTACTGCGCTGGTACTGGTACTGGCGCTGGTACTGGTACTGGTACTGGCCGCTGTACTGGTACTGGTACTGGCCGCTGGTACTGGTACTGTTACTGGTACTGGCCACTGGTACTGGCCGCTGGTACTGGTACTGGCGCTGGCCTGGTACTGGCGCTGACCTGGTACTGGCCGCTGGCCCGCTGGTACTGGCCGCTGGTACTGACGCACTGGTACTGGTACTGGCCACTGGTACTGACACTGGCCGCTGGCTGGTACTGGCGCTGGTACTGGCCGCTGGCTATTGCTGGCGCTGACGCTGACCGTACTGGTACTGTACTGGCCGCTGGCCGCTGGTACTGGCCGCTGGCCGCTGTACTGGCGCTGGTACTGGTACTGACTGGCCACTGGCCGCTGTTACTGGCGCGGACTGTTACTGGCCGCTGGCTACTGGTACTGGCCGTACTGGTACTGACGCTGGCGCTGACCACTGGCCGCTGGTACTGGCGCTGGCGCTGGTACTGGCCGCTGGCCGCTGGTACTGGCCTGGTACTGGTACTGACCGCTGGTACTGGTACTGGCCGCTGGTACTGACGCTGACTGACTGACGCTGGTACTGGTACTGGTACTGGTACGCTGGTACTGGTACTGACGCTGTACCGCTGAGCTGGTACTGGCCGCTGACTACTGGTACTGGCCGCTGACACTGGTACTGACGCTGGTACTGGCCGCTGTACTGTACTGACACTGGCCTGGTACTGATTGCTGACTGGCGCTGGTACTGGTACTGGCCACTGGTACGCTGAGCTGGTACTGGTACTGGTACTGGCCGCTGGTACTGGTACCGCTGGTACTGGTACGCTGGCGCTGAGCTGGCCCGCTGACTGGTAGCTGGTACTGGTACTGGTACTGTACTGGTACTGGTACTGACGCTGGCGCTGGTACTGGTACTGGTACTGGCCGCTGGTACTGTACGCTGGACACTGGTACTGGCCGCTGACGCTGGTACTGTACTGGCACTGGTACTGGCCGCTGACACTGGTACTGATTGGTACTGGCGCTGGTACTGGTACTGGTACTGGTACTGGCGCTGGTACTGGCCACTGACGCTGGTACTGGCGCTGGCCTGGCTGACTGGTACTGGCGCTGACTGGTACTGGTACTGGCGCTGACGCTGGTACTGGTACTGTACTGGCCCGCTGGCCCGCTGGTACTGGCACTGGCCCGCTGGCGCTGGTACTGGTACTGTACTGTACTGGTACTGTACTGGTACTGGCCGCTGGCGCTGTACTGGTACTGGCCGCTGATACTGTACTGACACTGGCCGCTGGTACGCTGGTACTGGCGCTGGCGCTGGTACTGACTGGCCACTGGTACTGGCCGCTGTTACTGGCCACTGGTACTGGTACTGGCCGCTGGTACTGACGCTGTACTGGTACTGTACTGGTACTGACACTGGTACTGATTACTGATACTGGCCTGGTACTGGTACTGACCGCTGGTACTGGCGCTGGCCGCTGGTACTGGTACTGGTACTGGCGCTGGCCGCTGGTACTGGTACTGGTACTGAGCCACTGGCCACTGACACTGGCTACTGGTACTGGCGCTGAGCGCTGGTACTGATTGCTGGTACTGGTACGCTGACACTGGTACTGGTACTGGTACTGGTACTGGCCGCTGGCCCGCTGGTACTGACTGGCGACACTGACACTGTACTGGCGCTGGTACTGGTACTGACGCGCTGGCCGCTGGTACTGGCCGCTGACTGACACTGGTACTGGCGCTGGTACTGGCCGCTGGTACTGGCCACTGGTACTGGCCGCTGGCCACTGGCGCTGGCCCACTGACTACTGGCCCACTGGCCCACTGGTACTGACACTGGTACTGGCCGCTGACGCTGGCCGCTGACACTGTACTGGCGCTGACTGACACTGGTACTGTACTGGTACTGGCCCACTGGCACTGCCCACTGGCACTGACCACTGGCGCTGACACTGACACTGGCACTGGTACTGGCCGCTGACACTGCCACTGCCACTGACACTGACACTGACACTGACACTGACACTGACACTGACACTGACACTGACACTGACACTGACACTGACACTGACACTGACACTGACACTGACACTGACACTGACACTGACACTGACACTGACACTGACACTGACACTGACACTGACACTGACACTGACACTGACACTGACACTGACACTGACACTGGACACTTACCTACCTACCTACCCGCATACCGAAAAAACCCTAATATCACGCGCATGCACATATAGACCACACATCCTTTTCTAATTTTGAATTACAGTATTGAAACGCATGTCTTAATGCTTATGATAATTTTTGACCACATTCTAAACATGTCGCGAAAAACTGTCGAACCTTGGAACAGTGTAATCCAATTATTGGAATTATCTTCCATGCAGCTGTTTAATCATTTTGGGTTTTGCTTGATGACTATTCTTTGCGTACCATATGCGTCCACTACCACAGTTTATAATGAGTAACTCTTGTCCAGTTTCGATCCGAGAACAGCGGCGTGGATGTCGAACATTCTACCCCTGGTCCATATCCTTTCGATAACAAACCTTTGTAAAACGTTTACTTATACGTCTTAAAAGCCAATAATTTTTAAAAGAAACTTTCTGTATTACATAATTCGACTGCCTTGAGCGTTTTCCAATGGGCTGTTTGATTATGGTAGGTTCATATTTTCAATAGTTCCATGGGTTTCTTCAGTTTTGAACTGAGTGCATCAGCGTTCTAATTCGAGTCTGTTACCAGTGTGCCATAGACCTTCAATGATTGTTATTATTTCGAAAACATTTAAATGTGTTGCCTCTGAGTATAAAAAAATAGGAGTTAGTAGTGATAGGGAATAGTAATGTTTTTGTGATGTACTGTGTAGCAATTCGTATACTGTCGTTTAACTTTCATTGGATTTTAAGTTACGTGAAGAAAGTTTTCAAAATTGCACTCACCGGAAGCGTGTGGAACATTGGTAAATTTCTCATCTTCAACGCAGCTATCCTCAGCTCGAAACTGGATATAAATTTTTATTAATATTCTAATTATTTTGAAACAACAATAATAATTCATACCCAGTTTTGAACTAAGAATAGCTGAGTTAAAGACGAGCAATATATCAATGGTGAACACGCTCCTGATTATTGTAATTTTAAAAACTTGTACGTATGCAAGTCCAATGGACATTGAAACAGACAGTGTACGAACCATTACTTTATATCAGCAGCATCTGAACACTATCCATATGGATATTTACTTATATGTTTTCACAGGATTACTGGTAGTAGTGTTTACACCTGACCACTACGATTCCATAACTAATAGAGATAAGAAAAGCTGCTATTCTGTAGACGAAAATTAATGAAATGAATTATTTCCTACATATAATTTACTAAAGATATTTTTATTCGTACACTTTCTCTGAATTTTTGATAATTACTCATCTTCCGTTTTTTTTGCTAATTGGACGAAAACTATCAATATTGGTAAAATCCACCACACACCAAAAGCGCAAGATCATAAAATATATTATCCAAACCATATTCTTTAATAAGGGATTAATTATTCGTACGTTGTTATTGACTTTATGAAAATTAGTTGCTGAAAAAATGGAAATGTCTTAGGTTTATACCATATTGGAAAAAAGCATGTTTTTTCAGCAGTTTTTTGGACTTATTCGATTTCCATTGTTGACCGGTTTTAATTTTGTTTAAATATATATATATATATATATATATATATATATATATATATATATAGCATTAAAATTATCTACCTCGTGGTGTGCAATTCGATTCGATTATCTTCCAAAAAGGCCTAATTTTGCCTAAAAAACTTATTTTTCAATCAATTTTTCGGATGTAAGTAGGCGAAATTCGATGGCTAATATCGCACATCGTTAGATGCGTCTTAAAATTATCTATCTCGTTTTAGACTTTTTGATATCTGTTGTGGACCGCTTGTAATTTCATCTAAAATTTTCTAAAGAATATTTAAATACGATATAGTTTTAGACTAAATTAAAAGCTGTCCAAAATAGATGTCGAAACTTCAAAAAACTGCTGAAAAAGTATGCTTTTCCTCCTAAAAATATTGGAAACGTCTAAAATCTGATATAAAATTCATACTGGTTGATGCGTATTTTAATTTTCAATATATATATATATATATACACCGCACTCTTCCATAACAGAACCGCACTCTTCTATAACAGACTTTAGTTCCTTTAAACCTTTCAACGATCGAATATAACCGTTACGAGAGAAAAAACCACCACCATCGATTTCTAAACATGTATAAACAAGTATTACAAGTGCCCGCATCTCTGCTCGACGATTTCTTCCATCCTCGATTCGAGCCAGAAATTATTGTTATCAGGTCTGTATAGACCTCATAAAGATCATCGTCGCTAATCCGTTCCTCAGACCCACCCGCCCACACTAGCCGGTCGGGCGGTCGGTCGAGCGTCTATGTCTGCGACGCAGTGTGCCAATTATAATTCCAGTCTTTATCTCTGAAGATTAGTCTATTTCGCTATGCCAGAATGCCGTTGCTCTAACCTAGATCTCGAACGAACCATAACAATCGAGCGTCGCGGAAACGGTTAGCGGAAAACGATTCGCGCCGTTCAACAAGTTAAAGCGACGTTGGATTTAATGGCACGAAAACGGGAAATTTTAAACGGCGCAGATGTGCCCGCCGTAGATACGACCGAGAGTTTATAATATTTTAATAGATACGTACGGATCGGTGCGGTGCTGATGATTCTATTAACAACGGCGTGTACGAATCGGGTTTGTTCTACAAATCGTGCTTTTAATCTGGTACGAAATTAATCTCCTTTTCGATACAGAAAATAAACTGTTAGGGTCAGTGTTTCGTTTTTTTATAAAATTTATACTTTACCGCCGGAAAAAATAGACTATAGATTTATACGTTACTGTTGAAAACATTATCTTTTCTATAATTAAAAATCAATTCTGTATCGTCGTCAAATGCCTTTTATTCGTGTTCTGATTGGTTGATGGATATCGTGTGGTCTCTGTTCTGATTCTTTGACATCAATCACATGTATGTAGCTCTCTTATGGTGTTCAACGAAAGAGTGTAAAAACTGATAAGAAATTTATTCAAAAAATTGTATTTACTGAAGCATTGAGTAAACAATTTGTTACACATTTTAATGGTGTATTTTTTTGGGTAATTTTTATAATCTTTTTCAATAAAAATTTTACGACTTAAATTTAATTATATTATTTATGCGTATAATTTGTTAATTTTTGTTATTTGTTAGCGGATAGCGAGCGTTAGCGAGAGTTAGCGAGCGGAGGACGAAGTACCCCCGAGGGTTGGCGAGCACAGCGAACAGAGGGTGAAACCTCCTGTTAGATTTTTTTTTAAAGTTGTATAACCGAAACAAATATTCCTCAGATAGAAAATCCGATAATAAAATCCGGTTTCAAAATTAAGTATTCCTTATTTCTTTTTAAACTCTTTCATTATATCTACAAAAAATCCTATTAAAATAAATAATATTTTCACTCCACAGTCCATAAACAGTTTCCCTGATCAAAAATGTTCAATAAATCATTACTGATCATTTTAGATTGTTGCTTATTGAGCTATCATGTTCAGAATACCAAGGTACAGAAAAGTCTGAGATTAATTTTATCAGATTTTTCTTTTTCTCAGTGGTCTGAAGATAATGGCAATGAAATGAGAATAACCATTGAGCATTTTTGATCAGAACATTTCAATGGTTTGCGTAGATGAAAAAGAATTTGTTTATAAATATTAATTTAGCCATAGTGTCAAAATTGTCTGTTCGAAAAAATACATTATATTCATTTGAAAATTGTTTGTATTTTTGAGAATTTTCAATCAGAAAAAAATAATTAATTTAAAAATCATTTTTATGAAACGGTTACTTGACTTCTTGGATAGATTTATACTTATAATAGAACTATATTGTCATTTCTCTTACTGAAAAAAATTCATTTCATATATATATATAAATATATATATATATATATATATATATATATATATATATATATATGTGTGTGTGTGTGTGTGTGTGTATATATATAATATTTTTTCCTTTACAACCATTGAAATAAAACATTTTTGTAACTAGAAGTTAAATTTAGACTGTATTTTTTATATAAATCGATTCATGTGTTCTACTTACTTGAACAATATATATATATATATATATATATATATATATATGTATATATATATATATATATATATATTTGTGTGTACATATGCAAAATAAATAAGAAAAATATACAATACGTACATATATATATATACATTGGGAATAATCAGAATCGATGTTATTTAAATATGAAAGGCGCACGAATTGTATTTTTCCCGAGTATTACAACGAGACGAGAGGTGCGAGGAAAAAGACAGAAAAAAAATGAAAAACTTTATTTCTCACAATTTCATTTTAGCAAATGTCACGTTGAAATTGCTGTACCAGGAGACCGCATACCTTGAGACACACAGGACATACACACACACATCTCTATCCACACGTTCTCGACGCTCTTATGTACAGCAAAAATTTCATATTTAGTATACATATGTATATATCCGAACGCATACACGTGCACGTACGTGTATGTGTGAACATATCTGTTTACATGTTCGCGTTTTATTATTTTCTCTTAGTGGAAGCAACACCGATAAAAGTTCCACAGTACACAATTGGTATACAATTTGATTCGTACGTCATATGGATATCAATGATTTTTCGTTACAAATCTCTCTATGGGAAAACTATTCCTGAACGTTCAATTGACTGAAAAACTCAAATACAACCACATATGTACATACATACATACATATATATATATATATATATATATATATATATATATATATATATATACAAGCACACATACACACAGAAAGAGATTGCTGTTAGATGTTCAACGATCAAATTATTTTCAGTCCGCACGTTTTGTTTATCTGTTTATGAATCGAATGTGCATTCAGTCGTAATAAAAATAACAATACCGGTTCAGCGATCGAACGAGACTTAGCTGGAAGATTTAACTGATGATCGCTCGATTTGACGATTTGAAATTCAGTCGGAGTCTGTTGTCTTTATGGAAAAGTCGGCGAATGATTTCCATACTGTTTCGCTTTTGTATTAAGTTTATTTTATCTGTTGACTTTTGTTAAGATTTTTCTCGAATTGCTGTGTATTTAAATTCATGTGAAAGATGTTTATAAAGATTGGTTCAATTTAGTTGTTTGAAAAAGCTTCGTTTTCAGTTTTTATTAAAATATTATTAGTTTGTTTGGTTGTTATTCTGAATATTCATAACTGTATTTGTGTGAGTAAAATATGTGATTTGAAAGTAAGAATATTTATTTAATAAAGATGAAGTTTTTATAGAAGAAGTGGGATTACAATTTTATTTTAACAGACGATTTTCAAATAAAAGCTCGTGTATATACAAGTACTATTTTTCAAGAAGATTAAAGTATCGTCTTACAATTATCTTCTTAGCCCTATGTCTAAATTTACATTCGCAGTTGACTTTTTTTATTCCCTTACTCACATTTTTCTGATCAAAATTGTTTAATAGTTTAATTATTGATCTTTTCGTTTGTTATTTATAAGTAATTCGATGGCGATTCCATTATTGTCAGGGTGTGTTGGGGTATAGAAAAATTTAATTTTTGATTTTTCTATTTTTAACTCATATTTATTTTCATTATTCTGAATTTAATGATGACAGAATCGCTATAAAAACGCTCATAATTAACAATCAAAATGATCAATAAACGTTTTTCATCAAAAAAATGTTTCCAAGGGAATAAAAAAGTGTGAATATGATTTTAACCACAATGTTTAGAACTATAATTCTGGCAATTCTTAGTTTTGAGATTTTCAGTGATTAAACAAGATTATTTAACTACGTTTTCTTCTTTAAAAAAATAGCCGTATAATCAAACATTAATATTTTCAAAGATATGTCAGCACTAGACATGGAAAATAATTTTTTTTAATAGATATGTTTCTTTGTCTTTCTATTCGACTGTTTGATTATCAAAAACATCCAGCTACAATTACGTTCAAGTATGTCTTCTGCTATTATGAGAATGTCTTCATTCCTGTAGGCGGCTACTTGTTTTCTCTATGATTTCGTACTTGTTAGAGAATTTCCGAATGAATAAACATTTACTCACAAGCACACACACACACACACACACTATATATATATATATATATATATATATATATATATATATATATATATATATATATAATATTATAATCACTAACTAACATGCCCGAAGATACACCACATAAACTTACACAAAACCTTGTACTGAAAGCTGTGCTTGCGTGTACAGAAATGTTAGTTGATTTTATATAATTGATTATTATACTTGTATATTATAAAAGTACTGTTGAGTCAAGTACAGTTATTGTTCGGCGATTTTATTCATAATTTTCAGCAGAAAGGAATCTATTATTAGCTATAAATATATATGTAATAATCGGTGCGTGACTTGAAATAAATCCATTTCGTATATCAAGTTCATTAAAAGGCAAACAATATGTTTATAAGAGATCTGATCCTAAATTGCTAATGCTTTGATTTTATTTGAAACAATTTTATGTGATTCTTCTTCAAAGTTATATTCGTTAGCTTCGTCTTATCAATTTTAATGAATTGTCCTGTTGATTTGTGTTCTGTCAAGTAATTTGTGTAAAACGATATCGGTATACTATCTGTAAATTACTTGAAAATGGATCTAGAATTGAAACGAATAGTATTAGCATACTACTTGTAAGTTTAATTGATAACTGTCTAGTAAATCCCCTGATGCAATCTTTGATTCTTATAGACAAAATCCTGATAAACAAAACAAGATGTTTTTGTGAAAATAATCTTGTATTAGGTATACAAATTAATTCAGTGTTTTTTTATGAAAAAATGAATACATTTCCATCTTCAAAATATTTCTCATTATTTTGTTTAGTTTTGCTCCATCTGTTTGGTAACTAAATCGCTTACTGAAAAAAAAACGACTGCTTTGAGTCGATGAAGTCATAGTGGATTTTCGAACCTCTTCCACTGTTTAAGCATTTTTTCTCCGAAGTTGATCAAATTATTCCCGCGACTTTGGTAGCATTTTTTTTCAAGTGAAATGCGCAAAGTATACAATGCCTAATATACTGATTTCAGAAGCCATCGTGTTCACTGCTGTTTTGAGATTATGCCAACTGCTCGGCCAAAATTGTTTTTAAATGTTAAGGTTGACACTTCTTAATTGTAAAATGACAAGAACATATTTTAATTTAAAACAGAGTTACGATTGTTTCAAGTTAAAGGCACAGAATTAATTTTTATTCCATATATTTAACCCGGAGATTAGATTGGTAATACACGGTTGTATTTTTTGTCTTTCAACCTAGAAAAAGACAGATATAGTATCTGTCTGATTCGTGTGTCTGTTATGAGAATTGATGATAGTTTATTAGTTCGTACTGGGACTGGGAAGTGTTAATATATTTCTCAGATCACATTTAAATTTAAACGATCCGTGTGTATACGACACGACGAGTTAACAACAATCGTAACATGTAAATACAAAACTGATAATAAATACTAGTACGCTCGAACCGGTAAATAAATCATCAGAGTGCGACGGCATCAATAAAACAACAGTGGAGGGACAGACATCGTTTCGCTCTCTACAACAATGACACACGGCGTTCCATTAATTTTACCACACGACACTTGTAAACTTCTCCGAGGAGTAGCCGTACGGCTTACAAATTATCCGCAGCAGATAGGACCGCACTCGACTGGCCGACACAGACATAACTATCCCCAGAGAGCCACTAGTGTCAACTTTAATATCATAAGCTTTCAAAAGTTCATTTTCGACTTGCGTAAATCCTTGCGTAGACCTCATGTAAATTAAGGTGAGCCATCGATCGATCGGTATGTCGGATGACGGCACAGATTCGTGCAAGGACCTGTCTTTTATTAACGAATTAATGATGACATTCTGTCGCTTTATATATATATATATATATATATATATATATATATATATATATATAGAGAGAGAGAGAGAGAAGGATAATAAAAATTAAAAGCTTTTTCTATTGATTCTTAGAAAATTGATTGAATAAAAATAAGAATTTAATATTTTGTCTTATTCCATAGAATTGAAGATTACTGTTTTGATGGTGTTTAAAAAGGATGTTAGATTTAGTACGGCTTTTAAATGGGTTGAAATGATAGCGATTTGAAATTTAAAATAGATTCATTTTTAAATACAAGGTACGCCAAACGAACGAGCAATAATTAAATGAATTTTTATTTTTATATAATTTCTTTTACATACTCTTTTCAGGTATATCGGGTCATTTTGTTTGTTTTTTTTTTCAGAAAAAATAAAAAATAACTCTTGATAGATAAGCACTATTTCGGTGCACATAGTCCTGTAATCTTATTCGGAAATTTTTCATTACGCCTCTTAATATGTCTGGTGGAATCTTCACAGCTGCTTTTTAGATTTTTAAGTTCAGATATAGTGTGTGAATAATAAATTTACACCTTCTTCTTCAGATAATCCGGAAGAAAATAATCACACGCCATCAATAAGCCTGCTTTTAAGATGGGTCGCTCCATTGGCACGCTCGTTATTTTCCGAATCAGGAATTAAATATCAAAACTTTTTTACGAATATTTTTTCGAATGTCAAATACGATATCTAATGAACAACATGATCATATTTTATGATTTATAAACTATCTTCAATACTCATAGTGAACAAGATAACTATTTTTCTTCAAATAAAGAACAATCGTTATAACTTCCTCTTGTATATATATATATATATATATATATATATATATATATATATATATATATATATATATATATATATATATATATATATATATATATATATATATATATATATATATATATTTAGCCAATGAATTTATTTTTAAGAATAAATTAAGAATAGAAAAACACAGAAAGAGTAAATAAAAAAATATACAATATTTCAGTATCGTTGTCATAGAAAATGTGTTCTTGGAATACATTACTTCCTTGACATGAGGCTAGTTTTATATATATATATATATATATATATATATATATATATATATATATATATATATATATATATATATGTGTGTGTGTGTGCGTGCGTTTGTGTGAATGTCTGATACATGTATATGAAAAAGTATGGAAGGAAATACATATCGTTTTGTACGAATCATGTAACGCAGACCGTGATACGTCACTGTTGAAAGTTGGCTGAATGTTTCGTGATGAGCTGAGTTGATTACTTTAAGTGTTTTATTGACATTTCAATTAAAACTAACTGCACGCCTGTGCTTCGCCCGTTTGCCTGCTTTAATTTTAACTTTTAACTAAGGTGAACGAGAGTATCTCGACGTAATCTCTTCTATGTACAAGACTGAGTCGTGCGAAACGTTATATAACTTGTTTACCGTACAAATATATTACAAAAATCTCAAACACACACACACACTCATATATATATATATATATATATACATACATACAAATTCATGTACATTCAGAAAACTAACAGAAATGTTATTAGACTTGAGAATAAATATTTGGATAAATGAATTAAAAATTCAGCTCTTTTTAATAATGTTCATAAAAGGAATTTATTATGGTTTAAATAGAAACATACACACTATATATATATATATATATATATATATATATATATATATATATATATATATATATATATATATTTCTCGTTTTATAATTTCAAAGGATATTTGTATTCCACCCGAAAAAAATATATTCCAAGGCCAATCTCTACGAAAATCATTACAAGAGTCTGCTTTTAAGATGGAACAAAAAACCACGTTCCGATGAAAAATTAATTCATCTTCATCCATCATATTCTTTTCAGGTATGTGTGTATGTGTACGTACGGTCAAAGATTTTTCGTGTCAGTAATCGTTTTATAGCACAAAAGAGTTATTTGGGCTTTAAAAAAATATCTTTTTATAATATACGAGGTATTTTTTTCATTCGGAAATCAACTGCATAGATAAAGAAATTTGTAAATATAATTCAGGTAGTGAAATATAATCGATTTCTTTTTCTCATAAGAAATTATATCTCAGTCAGTTATTCGAAGATTTCTGTATGGAAATTGAAAGTATTTCGTGTAAAGCATTTTTATAATTTAAAGTGTTTATAAAATATTATATGTATATATATATATATATATATATATATATATATATATATATATTTATAATTCTAGAAATTTGTGTTAATAAAATATTATTTTTTTTTAATTATGAATGACTGCTTTGTTTAGAAGAAAAGAAAAGCAGAAAATTAAGTTGCATTAATACTTAAAAGTTTTTTTTTCTTTAAAACGATTAGTGAAATTGAAATGAAAATATTATTCGAACTATATATATATATATATATATATATATATATATATATATATAGAGAGAGAGAGAGAGAGAGAGAGAGATTGAAATTGTAAAATATATATTTTTTAACCTGTAATATCCGAAAATCTAAACATATTATTAATTATATTAAATAAGTATTATTTTCATGATTATATTTTATAAGATTTTTTATTTAAAAAAAATCGTAATAATTCCATATGATTGTGTATTACCAGTCCAAGCACTAGTTGTGTCTTTATCCAAACTAAGAAATAAATTAAAATCGAATATGATCATGACTTTAAAGCAGAGAACTATAGATGTATCTAACTGAACACTTTTTGGGTGTGCTAGTTATAAATTTCACCGAATGTGATCTTGTGTAATCGTATCGCAAGATCACATCCTTCTTGTTCACTAAATCCGGTCGTTCTTTCGCTAAGTCAGCTTTTAAACATTCCAACTGTGGCCATTAGACCATGTCTCTGATAGTCGTGTTGTGTGTGGGAGCAATTTATCGTGGACGAAATGTTATATTTTTACATATATTACGTGCAGGGTTTCTTTTAAAAAAAATATTCAAGCGAATTAGTAATTTCGAAGATTGACAGAAATTATCAATTTTTTTTCCAGTTCTATTTTTATAATAGACACAAATATTTAGAAAGACTTAATACACAGATTTAAATATTTTTTCCTTGCAGCTAATGTCTGGATTATGGCTGTAGTCTGAACCAGATTTATTCTTATTGTTTTACTTAAAAAAAGCATCATAAATAAAGAACAGATATTGCTGGTCTTAGTATTAATTACAGTCTTAAATCTTTAAGCTGAGTTTAGAATTTGACAGCGTTTTAAAATAGGCGAACTAGAAGCAAGTGAAGATCGCATTTTTAATCGATATGTGTATGGCTTTAAAAATAGTTTGGATTTCAAGTCAGACCTGGAGAGAAGATAGAAATATTTTTTTAACACAATTATCAGCTGCGCTTGTACATTTTTACACTAGAGGTATTCGGTATCTTCAGAAATCTTTCAACATTAACTACTGTACTGTATTCTTCAGTATATATTCCAAAACCTAACTTTCATTTTTGAAAAATATCTTACAGTGTTAGATCTGGCGAATTAGATCCATTATGTAACGTTGTGATTTTTTTTCAGTCAAAAATCCCCATTGATACAGTAAATTGGAATGATATATTATTATAATAGAAACATTCCTTGTTCGGCTATAAATCTAGCCGTGTCTTTCAATTCTTGAATTCATCCTGATCTTATTTTTAAAATCTCCATTTAGAATATCTGATACTCAGTCTTATTTAAAGAGAAAAAAATTTGGCGAATAATATTACGACAAACGTGGACTGGTCTTCAGTTAAGATATTCTTGCTTCCTTTTAAACAAGTGAAGAGGGAGTTTTCATTGCATGATTTGATATTAATTTGTGGATCATAGTGAAAGATACAGGAATCTCTTGTTAGTACTGAATCCAAATTTATTTAGTTACAAGTATTTTTTATAAATTATGATCAATCATTTTTTTCATTAAAGGATTAGAACATTGGTACATTTGATAAGACACAATTTAATCGAAATATAATCGATTTTCAGCGAATTTTAAACGATTTAAACACAAACAATTACGTTATAATACGATATGAATGTAGTTGAAAGTAGTAATAGGTCGATACGCACTGATTCTCGCTTCTTTTGACTCTCATCTTATATATCTCTTTGTGTTTCTTAACAGACACTTTTATGTTTATATTCTGGAACAGGTTTATTTTCATGGGCAAATTTAAACTTGTTATCTTGTTGGAAGCGCGAATATTTGCTAATGAATGATTAGTAAGACGCAGACCCAGACGTTCAAAGGCGCCAAATGGTGATGCGTTCATTAATTACTGCTATGAATACGTACGTCTGTGTGTGTGTATAAAATTAACCTCTAAATTAATTTCAATTAGAATAACAACTGTTTCAATAGACGTGCAATAAATAAAAGTGCACAGTGTACACAGTGTTTCTAGCGAACGTGCGGAAGAGCGAAAGGAAGATAGCGCGCTCACCACCCGTTCGCTTGTGTGTGTGTGTGAGTAAAAAAAAATATTACGTCTAATGTCTGTATATTTTACCACCCACCTTCGCATTCTCGGCTGCAATTTAATTTCTGAAGTGTCATATTCATCATATATACGAGGTCTTAGCGCCGAAATGAACGGCGGTGCCGGCGCCGTCGACGACAGAGCCGAGGTGTACGTTACGCCGCGTGAATTTATACCAGTCTGGAGAATATGAAATGTTCGCGTTGTGTAGGAAACGCAACGGTATGTCAAGATAGCGTCGGATGTGACGTCGGTCGTCAGTCAAAATCGCGACGTGGCGCGCGCGCGATGAGCCTCTCTCTGCAAATAATGTATTCGTCCGAGTTTAAAGTTCACTGATTCCATTCAGTCGAGCACAATGATTGTGTTAAACGTCAGTCTTATCTCTTTCATACAAATGAAAATATAAAATTCAATAGCGTATAGAATTCACGGACGAGGACGTAATTATTTCTTCTGAATCGTATGGCAAATAACGGACGAGGATCTCTTTCGAATGCCATACACTCGCACGCGAGTATTCACATTTCACAAGAGGCTACGTACCACCGCCGCTGATGGAAAAATAGAAAAGGGATCAGTCGGGAAAAAGTGGGTAAATAGAGTGATTGTATCAATAAAGGTGTCGTCTTTTCAGTGTAACATTTATCACGACGAACAGCTCCGTGTTCGGTCTAACGTTAATAGAATCTCCAGTTCTTTTCTTCCAAACTGATATTTTTAACATGACTCGTATTTGATTTACCAACATTTTATATTCAGATTCACATGCAATCTTCATTTATAAATAGAGAAATGGACAAAAGTGTTCAAAAATAAATAAACAAAATCTTCAATTACTACCGTTTGTTGTGTTTTAGAGATAAATGATTATAAATTGTAAGAATCCTGTTAGAATAATAAATAATCTTACATTTTCTTATAAATTAGAATATAGAAAAGATCTATATTGTTTAAAAAAAATTATTAAATATCAAAACAGTTATTTTTTCTTAATGTCAATAAGTTTGAGAATATTATGATTACGAGACGGTGATGCTGTATACAAATTGAGTGACTATTACATAATGAAATTAAATATTTTAATCTTAATTCATCAATCTCCATTACTTACTGAATTGTGTGCACGGGTAGTAACGATACGGGCTCGCTGATTTGACAATTACAAATTTACTCCAAAAACTGCAATCGAGGGTGTTTGTGTTGTACCGTAGTAGCTCGTTTCTTGAAATCTGCTAATCTGTCGCTAACAATACTTACTACTCTCATCTTCAATTGCACGACGTACTCTTTTGCGGTCTGGCGTATCCACTTGCACGAAATTATACTTTTTCAGTTTGTTATTGTTTCTTGTACATATTTTATGTGACGAAAATCCAATTTTTCCGTCAGTGAAATCAATGTAATATGTTATATTTGCAAAACCGGTCTTCAAAACAATTTCCACAGTGGTCAAACATTAAATGCGGCTGTCAAACATAAAAACATTGGTATTTTCATGGCAACAAGCGTTTCATTTCAAAAATGCCCAGCTTTGAACTGATTGTGTATTGAATGGATGCGAAAAGACATTTCATCCGTAATAACAATCAAGATGAGAATGTCAGAAGATGCGATATATCTGCAAGTTTTCAAATCGAATGAAAAATATACATTGGAGAGAAAATGATTCATCTGACAATTAAAAAGTGAGAAGAACTAATCATCGAAATGAAGCAGTGATCAACAATGATTTATTAAACGTTCCTGATTATAAAAAAAAGTGTATAGTTTGTGCGATGAAAATGAATCCGTTTGTAAAAATTGGTTTTATTTGTTAATCGTTCAAAAGCTGTAACATTTTATTACAGAAAGTGATTCCATGGACGTAATTGGAACACACAGTTGGTATATAAAACAATCAAATTTTAAAAATATAAAGGGACTCTTTCTGTACAGAGCGTTGTTACCGATCATATCTACACTAAAAAAAATGTATGAACATTTAATTATCAACTGGAATATTTCCTTCAGATCATCATTGCATATAAATGAATATTCGTTTAATGACATTCTTGAACATAATTATTTACTAAACGATTAACGAATGAAAATCTTGTACAATTATGCAATCCTTTACACGTTTGCGTATATGTAACAAGAGAGGGAAGTAATACTATGTTGTACTTTCTAATAAATAAATATATTCCAGAAGTACATTGTTGAAAACTAATAGAAAGATTGCTATCGTTGCGTATATACAGTAAATGTTTAATTATATACTTTATGTTTGTAGATAAGCAAATAAATTGTAGGAGACAGTTTACAGATCAAGACGATTGACAACAAGGAATGTTAAACTACCTGTCAAATAATATATATATATATATATATATATATATATATATATATATATATATATACATACATATATACAAACATACATACATATAAATTCATACACAATGTGTGTATGCAAGTACGATGTTGTGTTTATGTTTTATCATTATCTTCGATCGCAGCTCGAGTTATTAGGTCCGTACCTGGTAATTATTCGCTATCAATCAAGCGTAATCATTTACCAATTCGATTTAATTAAAACATTTATAACGATAAATAACGTGACCGTGATGTATTAACAAGTCCCATCATACGTGCGGGCTTATCGGCCGGATCGATGCGAGCCGGCGATATTTTTTCATACAATTCCGTTCATCTGCAATCGTCAAAAGAACGGTGTGTGTGTGTGTCGTGGTAATTACTGTGTGTCGATTGACGATTATTTATGAACTGTTACGATTTTCATTTCGGTTTCAATTTGAGGTCGATCAGTGATTTGTAACGTCAATCCTTATACTTGGATCAATCAGATATGAACGAACGCGACCCACACAGTGGCAGTTAAATGTATATTTGGAAATATTTAATTACTGTTTTGTTGTTAGATTAATTGCTAAGTGAACACAGTTTTATATTCGCTAAATAATAGTCATTTTATGTATGAGTGTTAAATAATCGACGTTCTGGTGTCAGTCGATGGTTAAATGATAGAGACGATTGGTCTAAATTGATCCATTACTTTAGAATAAATTTCTCATTCTCGATGAAATCAATCAAAACATTCATAGTTTCACACGTGAATTGATTTTCAGTACACAAACGATTGAGTCGCTGTAAGTAATGTATGGAAGACAGCCAAAAAAAAATGACGTTTAAATTTTGATCCAAAATATATTTTCCGTTATTATTTACAACTTCTTCGCATCTTAATCTTAAATTTTCAATAGCCTGATAAAACTGTTTGGACTTTGCATTAAATAAAGAGTCGAGCTCGCTTTGGATATCACTCTCTGTATTAAGCCATTTACCACTGATGTGATTCTGGAGACTTTGGAAAAGATGATAATTCGATAGTGCTGGGTCAGGGAAATATGGTGGTGAACCATAACTTCTCGTTCGAATTTTATCAGGGTTTGGAGGGTTTCGCGTCCCGTGTGAGGTCGGGCGTTGTCGTGATGAAAAATTACTCCTTTTCTGCTCGCCAATGCTGCCCCAGTAGATTGTTTCGTCCATACCAGCTGTTCACGATACAACTAGTCTGTGACGATTCGATTATCTGGTAATAGCTCATAATTGATAATTCCTTCCATAGTCCACCAAATAGACAACACAGCCTTTTTTTGGACGAAGCCCTCGTGTCGCACTTGAAGATTTTTTTTCACCAATAAGAAAATACTGCATTATGGGAAAATCCAATATTTGATGCAGTTTATATAATGCTGGATATTCTCATTCAATAATTCAAAAAAACCAACTAATGTGGGAAGTTGTTTTCACTGCTATATATTTTTTTTACTATAAATCATCTGTTTTGAAAAACTGTTATTTAGATTTTTTCATATAAAACTGTTCTCCAGTTAATAAAATAATATATGTGAATAAAAACGTAATGCTTGTACTAATATGCAATTTTTAAAGAAATAAATAGTTTTTATAAAACAAAATCAACAGACTTATTAGATACAGCTGCATTTTCGATTTTTTTATTATAAATCGATTTTTTGTCACAGTAGTCTACTTTTTCTTAGATATCACTGCTAGAAATATTCCGTTTAACTAAACAAAATTCAATTCAGAATGAAACAAGTCATTACAATATTCAAATTTACTCTATATCTTTCTTAGATTAAAATACTTTAAAAAGTAATCACAGAAAACCTATTTAATATTTATACAAGTACTGTTGAGATAGATCGCAGTATTTTTTTTCACTGACATCTCTAAGTAAATAATCGTCTGATTTACTAATCAGACGATTATTTTCCAAGAGATGTGAGTAAGAAATATTTAATCAAAATACAAACAAATACAGGTGAAAGGATCAAATCTTGTTATATGTACAAATTCTAGAAATGTTTTTTCGTGCCGTAAGCACTTCGAAAAACAGATTCGAATTAATGACCTAATACTTACTCACCGGTTTGTCACATTAACCGCTGATCTACGTCCCGTATTATTCATCGTCACATAAACTACAAGATAAAATTATCTCCTTTACAAATGTTCGGTGTAATAAAACCGACGTACGGCGGAGAGAAAAAAATCATCGTACGACCGCATAAATGACACTAACTTTATAAAACGCATTATACAAGTATACAAATATAGAGCGATCTATTTAAATTAACTCAATCTCTCTGTATATATTCCCGTCGACGAATATCACGCGGTACGACGAACGGAAGAGCGACGGCGACGACGACGTGGAGAAGAAGAAATACTCGCACGTATATACACACACACATGTGTTCGCAAGCACCACTTGGAAATATGTCGTCTCCGTTGCCGAATACCTCGTTCGCAAACTCTGAATATTTAATTTCGAGTAAAATAAGCCGGAATATTGTAGATATGATGAATTCATGACATACCCTAAGACTGTTTAAGATTGTTTATAACACCTGCGATATGGATATATATATATATATATATATATATATATATATATATACATATACAAAGGTGTGTGTGTGGAAATCTAGCGGAAATTTCGAGAAAGTGAATGTGAGTCCTGGTGTGCACACATTGCCTACCCAAGAACACATTTCGGCGCTTTATTTATAAATTAAGATAATATGTAATTACACTTTGATGAAACAGATATATAAAGTATATGTGAGTGTATATGTGTAATATATATATATATATATATATATATATATATATATATATATATATGACTGATAAAGTAAGTTTATTGATTCAAAATTAAATATTTACATTTTACTTGCCATTGGCAATTTCTATCAGAATATCTTGAACATATGTTCACAAATTTTTTAATCAGGGAACAAAGTTTCAGATTTTAAGATTTTTCTTCACCACAAAATTGTCTTCTCTGTCTTACAGTTATCGCTCTTTATTTATACATCGAATAATAAACATGAATCGCACAAAATGTTACAGTTATACTCGGCTTGACTAGTAAAAGACCACACCATAAGCGTACACCTTGAGTATTCCGGACCAGACACATCTTTCTCGACTTTTGACTTGACGGAAAGATCCAAATATCATCATAACTAATACGTCGTACAGTTTATGAGGGATGAGTCGTGGAGCCCGTGTGTCTCAACATTCAATAAACAAAAAAATATAATGCAACAAGGTAGCAGTACGCGGTCATTCAATGGCTTAAAATTTTCTTTACTGATGGGACCAGTTCAATCATTTGAGTGAATTAGTACCTGTATTCACACGTTGATAACTATAGTTATCGACGCGCCTTAAGACTAAAAAAATATTCATTCGTTTGTAAAAATTCAACGGGTCAGATTAGCTTCAAGTCATAGGTTGTCTATCCCTAATTTAAACGGTAGATACTTAAGTATAAATATAACAGTTAATTTGATATTGAAAAAAGGTAAATTATTATTTATTTCTGAATGATATATAAACTTATATATTATATATATATATATATATATATATATATATATATATATATAAACACAATACTGAATAAATATGAATATATTGTAGAAGTGTAGATAAAAATTATATTTCTTTTATTCGTCGGCGTCGAACAATAATTTACATCTAGACCACGTATATGGACAAAAAATGGTCGCAAGAATAAATGCTTAAGTTTATTGGTAACGAATCGAATCCGAGGTGTATCGTGAACATGAAAGAGCACGTATGAGAATTACGACGCGCCGGAGGATCAAGGACAAGCTTCGTGATCTAGTCGCTTGTCCTGAAGCCATTTATAAATCTATATATATATATATATATATATATATATATATATATATATATATATATATATATATATATATATATAATCAGATATATAAGTTATCCGAATGCATATCAAATAAAGTTGACATCGTTAAGATGACATACGAATATATGTATTTATCGACGGTATTTCTTGAGGCTTATTTTTATTTCTGTAGATTGTGCTTGAATTTATATGTATACAGACATATATGTATATATATATATATATATATATATATATATACATACAATACATATATATATATATATATATATGTGTGTGTGCGTGCGTGTGTGTATGTGTGTGTATTAAAAGTACAATGTTAGATTTCCGAGTTTTAGATTAGAAATGTATAATTTTTTTCTACAATATTCATCGTTAGAGTGAAATTTTTATTCTCGTCTTACTACTTGACACCGTTTAAGGTTTTCATCATTTTGGTATACATCTTAGAATCAACAAAAAATACACCTTGGAGATTTGCTCTGGACGATACAGTGCTGAAGACCCGGCGCCGTCCGGCAAGAAAATAAAAATCGCTGATACTTAATTCCACAGTCGCTCGCAATAAATTATAAATCTCTTGTATGTGTTGAACGAGCGAGCGAGAGAACGTTCGCATATTTATATGCGTGAGCGAATGTAAATTGAGTAATTGAGGAGCGCCTATTTCCATTGACTGGCAGTTCGTGAACAACTGCTACCGTAATTACCGACTGCGTTCCATCCGCGAAGAGAAAGACGCACGTGTGTGTAGGTGCGCTCGCCGAGATTTATTATTATTTTATCTTGACCTGTTTTACAGGTTTCCGATTCGAAACTGAAGCGATACGCTTCACCTCTTGAACATTGTTCGCGACAAAAGAAAATCATGTTTGAATTCGTTCGCAGCGATTCGTTTGAATACAAAGGACGATGCCGGAACGTGTAATTACACTTAAATAGTAAGAAGTTTTCCTTTTTTCTTCGGCGAGACACGTTACGCTTTTTTCTACTGTCTTTATTAGCAATCTGAAGTCTAATTAGTTCACGTACTGTAATTGAAATTGGAATCCGTGATGTTACAAAGAACAAAAAGTATAAATCCCATCAAGGAACGAATCCTTTAGTAACTCAGATGCATTTGACTATCTATAAAGGTTTGCGGTTTTTGTCACTGTACGAGTCTTTCTTAATTATAGATAAATTTTTCCATTTAATAATAACATCCAATTAAAATACAAAACTCATTTATAATGACATTAATATATAGTTATTGAAAAAAGAAAAAGTTGTGTACTAATTGGTATCAATTATTTTTTTATTAATTATTTATTCAATCTTTCTTTTCACTTGAAACTGTTTTGAAAAAATATCGAAATTCAATTTACTATAAACGGTTTTTATGCTATTCTCTCTCTCTCTCTCTCTATATATATATATTATAAACAAATATGTGCAGAAATGACAGAGAAGATTGTTATAGATGATTAGAGCTCTTCAATTTACATTAATTATAATTAGTCTTGAAATTGAAAAAAAGTTCAAAAAAATAAAAGTGTTTTTTTCTAGATTATCGAAAAGCTATTCACTTACAATAAAATTTTAATCTTAACCGTCTTTTATAAAGAACATGTCCTTGTCACATTCATCGTCGAATGAAACCATAAAAGAAAATAACGATACGCAGTACTCGTACACACATACACACATATTGCACGATTGGTCGAGTGAAAAAAAAACTTCAATTTATTCGCGTCCTTTATTCGCATCTGACCTTTTTTCAAACAACTTGACAGCGGGGAAAAAATAAAAGTAAAATAAACATTTCAAATTGATCGAATGACGACGTTTTCAGTCGGTTAACCGTGCTCCGGGAATCCGAAAAGTACACCGTAAATATTTCCCGCGCGTATCCAGAACAGCGCACCAGTGCGGTCGCCGTTGCAGCTTCGTCCCCGTGTCTGTGGGACAGTGGGACTTGTCATGTCCAAGTCTGGCCGTTGCCTCGTCCATCCATCTTGATTCTCGTGTACCGTCGCGGCGAACCGCACGCCGAAATGGGGTGAGCTTTCCGTCTCTCGGACCGCGTTAATCAACTCGACGGCGGCGAAGCGACGCTGCAGCCGCCGCCACTGACCCGACTCAAATGGACGAGTATCAAATAAAAAGTATTTTAAATATTCAAGAGATGAAGAAAAAGGGATAATTTGTAACCGAAACAATTATTTGCTCGTTTTGTATTAATTTCAGAAAAAATTGATTGAGGTCGAATGTTCAGACTGAGGATTTGCACACAAATTTGTTGTGTGTGTGTGTTTCTATATATATATATATATATATATATATATAATATGTATATATTAATTAACGGTTTTAGACTGTAAACAATTATGTAATCCGTAAAGTGAATCCATCAAATGTATTGATTAATTATAAATAAAACGAAAAAAAATATAAATAAAAAATAAATATACCACGTATGGTTAATAAGTTTTAGAATTTTTAATTCGAAAAATAATCTACTCAAATTACTATTAAGTGATTTTAAAAAAAAATCAATTCATTTTTCATCCCACAAGCCGTAAAAAAAGTTCTGGTCAAAATCTATTATTGATTATCGTTTATGCCGATTTCGATGTCGATACAATCATTTTCATAGCGCCAAGTGACATAAACGTGTGAAAATAATCTTTTCCGTATGTGTTTGTCTCAATTTCGTAATCAGTTTCTGAATAAATGATTTTGATTTTCAACTTTTACACGAATAAAATCTGATTTTTCATCATGTTGAATCGTTTAGATCCCATTGCATTTTATCGATTTCATTTTGATTTCAGAACAGAAAAAAAGTCTTTTAATCGTCAGTTAACAATTTTAGAACATTTTTCACTGAACTGATCGAAAAGGTCAGAGGTCGACAGGACAACTTATCAACGGAATCATATATATTAATAAAAACTTACAATTATAATTAGAATAATATTCGTTGAAATAAAAGTTGCCTTAGAACTTTTTTATCAGACCTCACGTATATGGGATGATTGTGTGCGTTTAGATATGAATATTTTTCTTTTGTCAGAAAGCTGGTCATCGTTTCATTGTTCTCACAATTCGTCAAAAATGTCAACAATAGAAATAACAAAATTATCATCATACAAAAGAGACCTCGTTAAAGAAAAGAGTTATTTGTATAGAAATTGAATAATTTATTCTAAAGACGATGTCGCTGACATTAAGAAACGGGTGAAAATGTAATACAGATACACGCATATATATATATATATATATATATATATATATATATATATATATATATATATATATAAAGTTGAATACGAACTGACACGTCGTTGTTGTTTCATACTATGGGGAAAAAGGCCCAACGGCATAATTAAGAAAGTAAGTAAATTTGCTATGGTAAAGTTAATTTCTACGTCGTCGTCTTCCAAGTATTTAATTTGCTGCATACCGACTTGACAAATAGAATGACAAATGTCTGTATGAAATATCATCGTACATATATAAACAAATACGAGTGTTTTTTTTTAACTTTAATTCTTTCCGTACTACGGTTATAATTCGGCTCCGTTTATTATTTATGCGGCGCGATTAATTTAAAAGAAGAAAATTTATAATTTTAATGAGCAGTATCGTTCATCGCTTTAATATCGTTGCATTACTCGGACAAATATCTTCAGCGTTATGTATGAGTATTTAAATTGGTACTCGGACATTTAATTGTGTGTTTTTCTTTTCTAAAAGGATCAGTATAAGAGTTTGTAAATTCGATGACGGCGTACGATACGTAAAGAAATTTCGTACGGAGTTTATTGAATCTTCTGCAATTAATTTTTGTTCCAAAATATATTTTCCGTTATTATTTACAATTTCTTTCCATCGTTATGTTAAATTTTCAATACCCTGACGATAAATCTTTTTGGGGTTTGTATTAAAGAATGAGTCAAGCTCCCTTCAGACATCACTCTGTGTATTAAGTCGTTTTCCATTGGTGTGGTTTTGAAGACTTCGGAACAAATGATAATCCGATGGTGTTACGTCAGAGGAATATGGTGGATGAGGTGAGGTTGTTGGAAATCAAGATTAATTTTAAATACGATTTATATTCTATTTAGTACGTTTTTAAGTTCGGTGTGGTTTACTCGTACAATTTTAAAGTCTCAGACAACTCGTTGCTATTTGTGTTGATTTCTTCATTTAATATTTTATTTTTGTAGATTTCTATATAAATAAACAATTGTATTTCTTGAATTCCATTTTTTATTATGTCTATTGTATTATTTATGTTTTTTAATATTGTGGCCTGTTTTTAAAATGAATTTTAGAAACGAAACTAATCTAAAAGAACGAAGATTACCAAGACCTTTTGGGGTGGGTTTTATATCAATAGATATGCTTTTCATCACAAAAAAATCCTACTGCCAAAATCGAAAAAAAACTTTTTTTATCATTTATAGTTTATATCTTGCTTTAAAAAAAATGAAATGAAGAAACCAACGCAATGAATATTAATCTAGCAAAATCTAAAATGTATAAGAAACGCTTGCTTATATTAAAAGTATTTAAAAGCATATTTCTTATGGCAAGCGATGCATCCTATGTAAAAAGAATGATTCTAATTAATGACATCAAAAGTGTAACTGGAGCCAAGAACATTTATTTCAAATCTGTTTTCATTCCGGTGTCGTTCGTTAAAACATTTTTTTCGTCGCGGCAGAAAGGAAAATAGATCGTTTTCAAACAGATTTTATTCCTATTTGAAGAAGTAAACGTTCCTTTATACGCAAATGAGTCTTTTTACGTAATAACGACACCTCTGAAAAGCATTAAGCTCCGAACACGACGAATTGTATGAAACCGTCGTACACAAATCTGTTGTTTGATAACGACCTATTTAAATCTTACACAAAAGCAACAAATACGTATCTATATAAATTTTATAACGTTTCAAAGGAGAGAGCACAAAAGGAAGTCAGTAAAAATATATAAATAGGTACCTATATATATATATATATATATATATATATATATATATATATATATATATATATATATATAAGGGCGGCGGCAATTACTTAATTTATTTTCCATTAAAGTATTCCTGCGTTGCTTATCCCGTTCTCTGGACAGTAACAAAATCTCATAAAGTAAAGGTAAAGTAGTAAAATATGACATTAAACCGTTTTTGAACGGAGCACACGCTCTGTGTTATGGAAAATGAAATTCGATACTAAAACCACTTTTATGTAGACTTTATCGGGTTATGTTCTATATTTTATGTTTAACAATATCCTATGGGATATGGAATAGCAAACACGAGGCTCTTCTGTATACATCGTATTGCAGCATTGTTGTCTCTCTGCTACTGTATCTGTGTGTCTCTTCTGTACTCTGCGTCTACTTTTCTGTACACCACCACTACCACCTACTAGGTCAGTGATAAAAACTCTTTGGTGGATTTATTTTCTCATATTTATATATATATATATATATATATATATATATATATATATATATATAATACATATTCCTATTTATATAACATTTATTACGTTTTATCCACGAATGACAATCGTTACGGCTGATAAGTACAGACATAACTTTTTTCTAGTAAAAAAAATAATTAAATGACTGAAAAGATGTATCAATGTATCCGTATATTAGTAAATAAGCCGTTAAATCTGACAAATTTAGACGTACAATATATACATTTTATCAAAATATTCACATGTTCAACTCTCATTGTCTGTTTTCATGTAGAAAGACTTTTTCTTCTAGAAATGTTTAATTTCGTTAAATAAATTCATTTATGAAAACAACAGTTCATTTATTCTAAGCTTAAATTTTTTTTTCCTAAAATGAAATTGTTTGAGAATCGATTTCTGATTGAAATTCATAGCTGTGGTGCTTAGAAATAGAGACTTTTGCTTAATATTTGTTTCGTTCGTGTGTATCTAGAATTTGAAGTTTTTTTCCTCGTGATGCCAGTATTATTTGTTTTCTGTTTTTTTTTTATTATCAGTTTCATCCTTCCTTATCTTCAGATGAGTGTTCAGAACAATACTCATCTGAAAATATCGAAAAACGAAATCGGTAATAGAGAAACAAACAAAGAATTGTAACCTGAAGTAAGATAAGATAAATACAAATAAATTTCTACTAATATTTAATTTATATTTTCTATTCAATTTCCAGCTTATGGATTTTATAAACTTCAGGTTGTTTTTGCTAGAAAAATCTATGATTTTAGAGTGAATGGTACAGTTTTATAAAAAGATATCGAAAGATTTATAGAAAGAGTTTTATAGAAAGATTTAACATTGATTAATTACAATTCGTATATTGTTAAAAATAATACATCAGACTTATATCGATTAACTTCATTATATTAAATATTCAAATACTAATACGTACGAAATCTCTGTTGTGCTTCTTTTAAACAAACCAGTTCTGAAGTTAAAATTGCATTCATTCTAATTAGAAAAGTTCTGTTGTTAATTCAGTTTACTGACAAAACTTTCATAACTGATAAAATGAATACAAAAATCGCATGAAAATAATTACATTTTTCAAGAGGAGAATAATTACTTTCTTATATAAAAGACTTAATTCGATTCCATCGTCCGAATTTTCCAATGTATGTCGATAAAATCGAGAGAACGGAACACATTTTTGCATTCGAATATATTTCAGTTACCAAATATCAGTAGAAATAAGTTTCGAATAATTTACCCGACAACATCTGTATCCATTTATGTATTGTAACTTTTTAATAATAAAGTAACAAAAAAAGTTAATTGAAAACAGAAAACCCTGTTTCCACCCGAACACGACATTAATTGTACTCTTTGTTCCAGGTACGTGGATTCGAAACCGTCTGTTGTGTTGCGAACAATAATTGGGTCAAGCGAAGAATGCGGTATGTACTGTTTATCGGATTTTTCAGATTCCTGTTTCGCATATTTTGCGAGCAACTATTTTTTCATCTATGTTAGATACTTGAAACGTGAAACGCGTTACAAACGCGCAATTAATCCATTCTGTAATAGTACTTTTTTTTAATTGAATCAATTAATATCCGCGAGTGTTTTTTTATGCCGAACTTATATACATCAGCTTATATATATATATATATATATATATATATATATATATGTGTGTGTGTGTGTGTGTGTGTATTTATTTATTTATATATATATATATATATATATATATATATATATATATAAACATGTTTTCCGGACAGATTTCAATTTTTAATAAACGGCGAAAATGATTTTAAAAGAACCGTCATTTTCGAAATAGTCCCAATCTCGTTTTCCATTCCGTACCTGCGTCTGTACGACTGTGTATGTGTGTATGATAGAAAGAGTGAGTGAACGACTGTATGTATGTGTGTGTGAATAGAACGTTCAGAGAATTCGTTTCGGACGGAAACTAAGTAAGTAATTCTACCTCAAAGAATCTTTTCGGTAATTCAGAAACTTTGTTCAATTCTTCAATGTCAAACAAGCCTTTTATACACGATTTTAATTACATTTCGTTACTACACCCGTTTCAAATTTCTTTTATGTGCTTTGAAAATAACTGGCAAAAAATCTTTTATGAAAAACTTACGAAATTAAATTTCAAGTTTTTAATAATCTTTATATTCAGATATATATATATATATTTATATATATATATATATATATATATATATATATATATGTATGTATGAATGTGTGTGTGTGTATGGATATTCGCAAAGAGAATTTTCCAAGAAAAATTATTTCCTAAATTAATTATAAACGTAAAAGTAGATTATTTAAAATTATATATTAGTATGACATTTATTTCGCTAAATTAAAAAAAGTATATTAAACCATTTAAAAAGCTTCTACGAAATAACTATATTTCTGAAAATATTTGATGTAGAAAAATATGTTTTTTATATAAAAAAAATAATTTATTCATTCATTATAGAACGTTATTCGATTAGACAACGCGTACTTATTGTAAAAACATTTCATTAAAATCATTCTTCAATTTCGGCAATTCTTAGAAAACAATGTGAAAATTTTAATGGAAGTAAGGTGCTAAGTAAGCCTACGAAATTCCAATTAGTGAAGGGATGAGAAAACGAAGCTTTAGCAGTAGGCAGACTGAGTCTGAGCGTGTTCGAACCGAACACTCAATAGAAATATTGAAGCTGTGCGTCAAAAGTGTGTCCGAGACTCCAAGCACCTACATCAAGCATCGTGTAGAGAAATCAGGATTTTTTTCTCACACTGTATGAAGTATTTTTAAGAAAGACCGACTTTTTCCATTATAAGATCGAGTTGGTACAAGAAATCCAATCCAAAGACCATACATCTAGTCGAAAATACAGTATTCTTTTTGTGAAGTTCAATACAAACAGTCCAGACTTTTGAAAGAAAATCATCATGACCGACTATGTTCATTTTGACTTGAATGGCTTCTTCGACATGCAAGATCACCGATTCTTGGATTATGTACATCCACAATTGATTAATCAGCGACCGTTACATTCACACAGACTGACTTTGTGGCACGTTATTTGGTTTGGTGATGTCATTGTACTTTGCTTCTTTGAGAACGTTGCGAGCACAGTGACCGGTGAACCTTATCTTGAGATGATTGATAACTTTTTAACAGACGAATTAGACAAGGCGATGCTACACATCACACAGTGCGTGCCCTGATGCATATTTTGAATGCCATGCTTCCAAATCAATTGATCTCGAGACCTGGGGACATCGATTGATCAGCAAGATCACCAGATTTCTTTATAAAGATACCTCAAGAACAAAATGTATCAGACGATTGAAAGTCTAAAGGAGAATATTCATTGCAAAATCGACGGGATCAGACTCAGAAAATATGATGAAAAATGTTATTGAAAAAGGTCGCTTTCGCACCGCAGCCAGAGGTGCCCATTTGATCAACATATATTCCATACCGAATTCCCAAGCTTAAATAAAGTAATCATATAAAAACATCTGCCCTTTTTCATTCATAGATGTAGGAATTATAAAACAAATATATTATAAACATACATTTAAAACACTCTGTATAGAAGGCAATAAAATAAAATCCATAAATACATTAATTAAACAATGAAACGAACTGATTTTTTTTAAGAATCAAAGACTATTCGATATTTATATATAATGGATTCCTGTCGATATACAAGAAATGCTCGTTGAAATTCACTGAAACACACTTCACTTAATTAAATTACAAAAGCGAATGATATTGTTTAAATAATGAAAGCGGACTGAAATACAATATAATTAAAGTGTGTGTGTGTATGTATACATACACACACACACACATATATATATATATATATATATATATATATATATATATGTATGTATATATCAATGTATGTTTATATAACTAGTTTATTAAAAAATAACCGAGTGTTCGTTACACGAAAAGCGGCCGTTTGTTAAAAAATCGCCGTGGGTTTTAATTATCCTATTAGATACATTGTTTCGATATAAACGGAGAATGTGTACGCGGTAACAATGTACACATTGTTCGCGATAATAATCTAGTGTGTATTTAATGGAAACGAGTGGGTAACCGAGAAAATTGAACACAAATACTTAATTACATAAAATATTATAACATAATCGTCGCGCGCTGTTTATTTCCCTGTGTGTACTCGTTAACATTAAGAATTGTTGTCGAGTATCGTCGATTCGATGTTTTCACTCATTCTGTGAGAAAATATTATAAATACACGTACACCAGAATGGCTTAGAAGCATAGAAATTTGTTTACATTTTATATATTTTTCACGAGGGATAAAATTGTAAGCGATTTTGAAACCATGAAACGTTTCGGAAACTTTGCAATTATTGTAGAATTTTATTGAGAGCTAAAAAATTATTAAAGATTGAAAATTCGTTAATTAATCACTTAAAGAACATGATTATTTCCTTTTATATATATATATATAAACATAACGTAATTATTAACTGTTGTGTTGAAAAAAAGGAAGAAAAATATTTCGAAAGAGTCTGTTTTTAGAATTTTCAGAGTTACGATTAAACTCATTGCAATATTGTTAAATAAATAATCATTATTAACAAATGGGAATCATTGAGAAATAATATAAATTTACAAAACAGTATTTCTATGCACGTATCGTCTTTCAAACAAAACGTCTACTTGCAAAAACGTATTTCTGAGAAACAATTTCAAAATATGAAATGTGTATATACTGAATAAATTATATATTTTTTCTTCAGATATACTTTATATAAAATATTATAATGTCGTACATAAATATAGAAAGAAAACATTAACTTTAATTAGGTATATAGAAGCACAAACTCGATTATAATATTTCAAACACAACGAACATACTTTCTATTGAAACAGAACACACCATTCCAATAAAATCGCATACATTTATTAATAAAACGAATGAAATTTACTCAATACATAAAATGTACAACGTGTAAAAGAGTTTTATGTGCATCGTACACGATTATGACAAAACGATCCACTTGGTGACTTGTAAATCATGAAGTTGGTTCGCGATCTTTAAACGTTTGCAACACAGACACACACACACACACATACACATTCGACCATTATTTATGAACTCGGTAACTTCGTGCACTGCAAACATGCGATAATTATGCTGGAAAACATCTATGCACTAACCGAGTGCTATTAAAGTTGATGATGTTCTTGTTGAATGAAGTAATAGTTGTCGTTGATGTTTTATGAAACGTGAACGCACATTGATATGCGAAAATGAACTGAGAACTGAGTTCTGTACAGAACATTTCACATACGAAATCAAACTGTTTAGAATTCTTTATCGTTTGTTTGTGTGTGGGTGGGTGGGTGTATGTATGTATGTATGTATGTATGTATATACATATATATATATATATATATATATATATATATATATATATATATATATGTATGTACATATATACGAGGTCTATTTAGTAAGGAAAGTCCGTTGCATTAAAAAACAAACATCAATGATAAAAATGATATCTAAATATACACATTATTTTTCCATATTGTCACCATTGATTTCTAGACATTTTTGGTATCGTGGTACCAGCTTCCTTATTCCCGTATTGAATAAATCCTTTCTTGTGATTTACAGAAACGCATTCTTCAGTTCTTCGTCATTTTCAAATCCTGAAATGCGAACCATTTTTTTAAGTCTCATTTCCAATCAAAATGTGGCTAAAAAAATCCTCTCCCCTATTTTCCAGGCGTTGCAAAAATTCTTTAGCTGAATCCGAACGTTTCTGCTTATGTGTATCTGTTAACACTTTTAGTACTCACTTGGCACACAGTTTTTTGTAGCCTAGCTTTTCTGTCACAGTATATATATATATATATATATATATATATATATATATATATATATATATATATATATATATAAATGATCCAAATGTATTTTTTTAAAAATCTCGACTCATCCATACTGCTAAAGAGTTATCTACTTTTATACTAATTTCTAAATATTTTTTTATAATTATTATTTCTAATGCTACTGTGAATATTTTTTTAACGAAGTCTGATTTTCATTCTTTAATATGTCCATATGTCCATGTCGAAAGGGTTTTAAACTGTTATTGGTCATATTTTCATTTTCATTGTTTCTTAATAAGTTCTCTTCAATCTTTCTATAATCTTTCGTAACTGTTTATTAGCACTGTTCTTACATATGATCCGATTGTTCATTTATTTGTATATTGACAATTAATCTATATGTTTCTATAACATAGTGTCCACAATATCTATCTTATTTTCTGAATTGTCCCGTTCCTGATTGTGTGTCCGATTTTAAAATTGTTTCCGGGTCAAACAAAAACGAACCACTGTACAAATCGACGCGAATTTATGTTACCGCGAGTGAGTGAAATCGACTTTCAAGAAATAACAAGCGAGTTAGTAAAAAAACAATACACGGACCGGTGCTTTTTTCCCCTTAATCTGTTACGTTTCGAAACATGACCGCATATATGTGCGTTTATATGTGTATGTGTATAAAATAGGGACGATGACGACGAACCTTCGGGATTTAATGATGCGGCGTTTGTACGTCAGTCGTCAAGATTGTTCCGCAATGTAAACCGAGGACCGCCGAAACGCAAACCTCTCGCTTTAATTTTACTTATAGCCCCATAGGAAATAAAGCAACGGATGTAAAGAAAATCAAGTTTGTTTTGTATACACACACACACACACACATATATATATATATATATATATATATATATATATATATATATATATATATAATAGAGACTGTCTTATAATACATTAATCCTAAATGCAAATTGAAACCTGTTGCAAAGTAAAAGTAAACAATGTGGTTAATTCGGTTTATGTAAAGTCCACTCCCACAGATTTTTCCATCAAGATATTAAAGAACAAATATATTTCAGAATGAATTCTATAAGACATGTTTAACAAAAAAAGCCAGATCGTGTACGTTTTAATTAAAAAAAATATCTAAATTCTCTTTACATTTTAAAAATAGTTGCACCGGTCTAAGCATTAGCTATATTGAAAGTTAATCTTTACAGTTAGTTTAACTTTTATCGACAGACCTATACTGCCCATCGCTTTTATGAACCATATAAATTATTTTCATACATCCTAGAGACTATAAAAGGCTGCAGCCGGTCCCAAAATTTGTATCCGTTCATAATAACAGGTCATAATTACACACAACGATGAATCACACACATACATACACGTACGCTTTTATGGTCGCATTGTCTTGATAGCAACTAATGTAGAAGCGTCCATAAATCCAGTTTTACCGTCGTATTTACGTAGCAGATGTTTTTAATTCAGTCACGAGGTACAAGAATATTATTAGTATTTCATTCATTGTTTACGAGCGTCGTAAACATACCATAATACTTACAATTTTACAGTCCGGATTCAGAGACCATATTTAACGTTTTACAGCCGGTGCATAAGTACGAATACACACACGGGGTTGCCTGGTTCTATGTAAGTATGTGTGTTATGTGTCGATAGAGGGATGGCAGGTATATTGGATTCGCAATTTGAAAAAGTTAAAGCGCAAACACCTACATACGGATGATACTTTCGATAAACTATCGATTAAACTCTTGAAATGAATATCACATTTTGTTTTAAATTATATATATATATATATATATATATATATATATATATATATATATGTAGATAGATAGATAGATAGAGAGATTAAAATCTACATAAATATGACAAAAATCGAAAATAGTCATACAGCAAACGAACTCATACTTAGATTGACTGATTATTTAGGGTTTAAGCGCGCGTCGACACCTAGTGGTCATTAGCTTCCAACTCATACATGATTCGGAGAGAATATTTATATTTTTTTTGCATGTAAAAAAAATTGTATAAATCTTTCTCTCTCTTTCTTTCTATATATATATATATATATATATATATATATATATATATATATATATATATATATATATATATATTATAAATGATCCAGTGATGATGATGCCGTTCCGATACTTCTATTTTTTGATAAGTCATGCTCTAACAATTGTGTACAGCTAAATTGTTTGCGGTTTATGGTATACGGTTCCAATATTATACAGCTTACAAAAAAAATTTCGAAAATATTATGTATACTAAAGCATTAGAGTAAAATAAAACAGTTACTAGAAAAATATAATCTTTCATTTATTACGGTTAACAGCTAAAAACATCCATTACAGTTAAGTGGGGGAGGGGGAGCGAGCGAAGTGAGAGGAGGGTGTTGGCCCCCTGGGGGTTAGCGAACGGGGGCGAACACACCTAGTAAGTTATTACTAAAAATACTCCTTTTATTTCTTTCAAGTAGGTATTGGAAAGTTTGAAGATGTTGAAGGAATAACGTACTAGATTTAAACTAAAAGACAATCGAAGAGAAATAATTCTTATGATTGAAAAGTTAGATACTTGATATCTAAGAATAAATAAAAGTTACATTGTAGATCAGTCCGTAAGATCATTCGTATTTACTGGTTATAAGAGGACATTATTGTCATAATTGTTTTTCTTCTTATTTAGCATTGTTAAATCAAGCATTGTACCGACAACAATATAGAAAATTAAAAAATTCAACTGAAAGCTCTAATACTTTATTTAGCTTATTCGACAAACATTACTATATTTTTTATTTTCGATGTATTCACTTAAAAAAAAGTTCAGTACTGAAGACGAAATTAAAGAGCATTATTCTAATCATCTTCATTTTTTTGAATAATATTTCGTTTCTGTTCTCTACATCTAGGTTTTTCAGATATATTTTAAATAAGTATCTACAGATTTGTCGATAAATTGGTACACTGAAATTTGTAATATCGCATTCTAAATGAGTATGAGCAAGAATCAAAAATGGTTCATTGAACGTTTTTGATAAAAAAATGTTGTGGTTAGTGAAATGAATAGAAAATACATTGGTGAAAATTAGTTATCTATTTTTTTAAAATCTAAGATTTTTAAACCCGATCTGAAGATGGAACACATGCGTAAACCAGTAGTAGAAGACAGACACTCAAATGATCCAAAAAAGACAACTAGGAGAATGCTTCAACGAGATTACAAGTATTTTAAAGGAACTTTGACTGTTTCATATCGGAACCAAAATATTTGTATATAGATGGAATGACAGCTAGTAAGATAATAAACATTTCTGAGCTGATAAGAAGAAAAATATGTCATTTATTGGAAGAAAAAAAACAGTATGTTTTATTTACATTATTTTTTCATTTCTCTCGAATACTGATTAACTTATGTGCTGATTTTATAGAACATGAATATAAAGGTTGTGACTGAACAAGCATCCAAGACTTGTTTAAAAAGAAATCACATAAAACATGGAAATAGATTCCAGACGAAATCCCTCGTTTCATTTTAAAATGTATTCAGGCTCAGTATTGTTTCATATAACTATATGATCAATTTTTATCAAATACATATTCAGAAATTTCAGTGATTTTATTAGAAAGAGGAAAAGTATAGCGTGGCTTATTTTGTATACATTTCCTGTAATCATATAAATAATAGATTTACTGCAGGAATAGTACGTCGAACGATACAGTAACTGAATTATGAAATACTTTTATGTTCAATATTACGATAAGTTCTCTGGTTATTTTCCCATTCGGCTGCATTTCGTTTATATGCAAAACTATAAAAATAATGGAACGAAGCGTTATGAAAATCCATTAATTATCTATAAAGTTCCTCATAGGTAAGTAATGACTTTTTGTTTGAGTAACGAGAAAGGTTGTTAATTAATTACATAAAGTGAAAATATAATGAATTCTTCACGGTTTTCATTATTTCATAGAAGTTAATAAAGTGGCTGGAAGTGTTTTGCTGATTAATCATTTATTAAAAGTATGATATACGTATATATATATATATAGTTTATAATAATTATAAAAATATGTATGACAAATATTTACCGTACTCATTAATAAAAACCAGCAACATTTCTTCAGAACACTCGTCTCACTTTCCGACAAACCGCCGTTCCGTATACCGAAAAATATAAATTCCATTCAGTGAGTGTCGAGGACAAATAATTTATCATTGTTTTTTAATGGTTTGCGTAAAAGTTACATTGTGTCTCGGGCGAGTGAAAAATAAAAGAACTCAAAAGAAACGTGATCTGTGTACAGTACCGTGTACAGAGATGAAGAAGACTACGCGGAAAATATTTTTAATGAAAATTAACTTCTCTGGCAGCATCTTTCATAATATTATTTTTTTTTCCGCGCCTCGGTTCGCATCTCCACTGTACTTGTTTGACTAAGACTCGTTCGTTTACTCCTCGTTCTTTCATCCTTATAAAAATATTCATGGAAACAAGTTAAATATTTGCCGGCGAACTGGAATTATAATAACATCGAACGAATTACACACACGCACGCGAGGTAAATTTAATTGAAACGAACACGCCGTGATGTAAAAGCTTAATGAAGTTTAAGTTGGACGCATCCTTGAGTGTCGTCCTGTTTTCGGGGTTTTTTCTCGTTTCACTCATATATTAACTTGTATATTTCTTATAAAAAGAAATCTACCGTTTAATAGAAAAGCATGTCGAGCATACATTTAAATATTTATTAGAGCAAGATAGATCGGATCCGGTTTTATTAAAACCAGATGGGTTATTAGACATATTTTTTTTAATTATCTTCAGATATTATAATCTCTATTTAACAACAAAATCAAAATCATCAACTTCTAACAGTTTCCATGGGTAGGAAAACATTTTTTTAATCAAAAAGAGTTTAATTTTGACTTTATTTTTATATTTAGAAACCGGAAAAATAACACAGAGCCAAATGCATAGAATACAGAGTCTATAGATACATAAAAATATGTTCTTTTACCAGACATTCTTGAATAATAACATTAGTGTATGAAATAGTATTGTAATGATGCAGAAACCAATGACTATTTTTGTCGTAGTACTTTCATTTAGCTAGTTAATTAGATAATGTAATTGTTCTGTGCGAAATGTATGACAAATTATTATTTAATTATTTTATATATATATATATATATATATATATATATATACGTACATGTACTTAAAACATAATATTTGGAATATAATCGACATAAAAAGCTTAACATTCATGGTACAGATATACATTCTAGTACAAAGACCAAAGAACGTATAATCCCAGATTTGATCGTTTCGATCTCAAACGTCGAACCTCCTCCCAATATATATATAAAGGTATATATATATATATATATATATACACATATATATATATATACATATATACATATATATACATATATATATATACCTTCTGTATGTCTCTCCTCCAGTTCATCTCTCCGCACCCACCTTTTATATAGTCGATCAACAGATAAATCGTATCGTATTATTACTCTTCAATGCATTTCATAGAAAGATTTGCAGAGTCGTTTTATTTTCTAAACGAACGATCGTCTTTACGTAAATACAATTCGGAAAAATAGAACATCGTATAAGATGTGTCGCTACGTAAATTCATTTATATATATATATATATATATATATATATATATATATATATATATATATATATATATATATAGGTTTTTTCTCTGAAGTATCGCCATCGTTTATTTCCTTATTTCAACACATACGAGTGTTTAATAGAAGTGATTTTTATGTTCACATTATCAGATATTTCTTGTACCTTAGTACTGGGATATTGGAGCTCACACACAATAAAATACATTTCTGGGTCATAGATTCTTTTATGGATATTATATGGTTCATAATGTGAAAGGAGTGTATTTGAATTTAATGTTCTACTTTGTATAAGTTTCGACATTTTTACAGTACTCGTATTTGTTTAACTTAAAGTATTTAAGGTTAGTTCAGTACTTACAGAAGTGATTATAAAAATAATATTTTAACTCTTTTTGTGATAGAACTGTTGTTGAAAATCATTTGATAATCATATAAAGTTCATTGACTCTAGTGTTCATTTTTATAATCATCTTAGGTTTTTATTTTTTTAAAAAAAAAATGTATTTAAAGTGAGCAGGTCCTTTACAGAGATCTCTACTTTAATCATTTAATTTAATGTTCAAAAAAAAGGTATACAGTTTAATTGCTATATTTTTCCACCACACACACACACACAATTAAAACAACGATATCAAGGAGTGAGCGTGTAATCAGCGAATGTAAACACATAAAATAAAGAAGCGGCCGCCGCGACGCCACGACGATACCATCTCTAAACCGTCTAACGGCTCCGTTCGTACGGGGCACGGGGTGCCGGGATCCCCGAAACTGTGTCTAATTAGATTTCTCATTACCTGGCCATAGTCGGTAAGTTCATTAGTCTTGTATTTAATTAACAATGTGAACAAGGCGACGGGCAGAGCACAACAGACGGGGCCGCTGTTGTGCCGTGATTCGGCGTACAGTTGGCCGCGCGGTCGACGGCTGTGCTTTTGAGGTTTGGCAATCTCGACTTCTCCCAGTTTCAGTCTTCTCTTTTAGCCGTCGCAACGTGTTCCACACGTCCCGCGGGATCTGTTCTACATACTGTGTTGTTAATACTTATAACTGTGTTTTGATGCGGATGCCGCAACGAAATCGTTTCAGTGATTTGTCGTAACAACGTTTGTTTCATGTTTGGAAGTTTGTATATTTCGTAGTGTTCTGTATCTGTTCTTTAAAATAATGAAGTATTTAATCCTCGTTACTCGGTTCTGACACTGTGGCTAAATTCACTTTCACAAATGAATTTGTGAAAGTGACTCTTTTTACACCTCAAACAACAGGAAAGGATTCTACTCAAAAATGTTTAATAAATCATTATTGCTCATGTTTAACTGTTTTAAATAGATGTCTCTACATTGTTATTTTCTTATATTTTAGAATCTTCTTTTTAGCGCTTTGAAGATAATGGCATCAGCATTCCAACGCACATGAGCAACGAAAAAAAAACGATCAGTAATAATTTATTGAACATTTTTGACCAGATAATAGTAATAACAAAATTTCCATCACTGATTCTTTTAAAATCTCTATTTGATTTTTATACTTATATATTTATTTCCTGGAAAAGTGAGACTTATATACAAAATAGCTTTATTCAAAGCTAAATTTATATATTGACGAGACTTGTCTGGGAAATAACTATATTAATATAAGAATCAAATAGAGATTTTAAAAGAATCAGTAATGGAAATTTTTTTATAGATTATAAATTTTCAATTATATTGTCTTGTTGATTTTCATCTATTTGGATCAGAAAATGTCTATTCTTCATTACTAGTTTTAATACAAGTGCCATTATCAGCTAGATCTTAAAGACTGAGCGAGTTTTTAAGATCTGTTTATGGATGGAATTCGTGTCTAAACTAGTAGTGGAGAACAGGAACTGCTGATCCAAAAGGATGGAGATCAACAGAATATAATGTATCAACGGAATCACAGGCATAAAAACATACAATTACAATTGTGCTGTATTAAATTCAGTATTGTTTAATGATTGTTTTCCGCCAAATCTGAATTTATTTTAATCTAAAATGTTAATATTTAATCTGATCTTTTTATCCACTTAAAGGACAAATATATAACTTCTTTTGTACATGTTTGAAAATTACTCAGCGCGGTCTAAAGAAAATAAATCCAGTCTAAAGTTCACAGTTCATAGATACGAACGTTCACGTCCTGTTTATGACTTTATGACACGGTCTAATGACATAAAATGGACCGCTGTCCGTGCGAGTGCACTTTTTGCTCTCCTGCCACAAATCTCACGTGTATCCTCTCACACACACACACGCCGTCTTGTGCACACACTGCCCTGTGTCCATACATATAATTTTGTTTCTGAATTCATATTCCATATGGGCTTAACTTGGTTGAAGACCGCAACCACCTAATTTTCAGACAAAGTGAATAGTCGAGTCCGGACAATACATTTCTACCACGTAAATGCACAATGAGAACACTGCCGTGCCTTGTAGATTATACTACACGACCATATATATATATATATATATATATATATATATATATACATATATATATATGAATGTGTGTGTGTGTAACTTTGTAACATTGCTTTGCTCGTTCGTTCGCCTCCTTTCCTGCTTGACAGCAGAGTTTGCGAATTCGTAACGGGAAAATTACAGCATCGGTGAATGCTGTGGTTTTGTACATTTGTTAACGAGGCCCGTCGGTACACTCTAAATGCTATTTACAGTAAGAGATTAATGCTTTTTACGTCTAGGACTTTGCGGTTTGTCGTTAGGAGCTTCACGTGCTTGTACATAACAATTTCATGAGATGAATGTATGGCGAATGTGACGAAAGTCTGATGAATCTGGTCATAAGTACAAGTATGTGCGTCTGCAGTCGTTTCTCTTTCGTGTCCGATTTGATTTATGAATGTCTTTTGAATGTTATTCTGTTTTTTTTTAAAAAAATATGCCTGATCGGTGCACAATTCAAAGAATGTAATATCACTATGCGTACTAGATAGTTAGAACTGAAGTCAGTATTTCCTGGAAACAGTCTATGGGCGATAGAAGAAAATCGAATAAGTTAAATTTACGTACAGATACAGAAAGGATAAATACATACATGTATAGAAAATAATAACCATTTATCAATCGTTTAAATAACTATGGTACAGAATAATTGGACTATTGGTAAATAGAAATATTGACACATATATGTTGAAAGACGATATCGATTTATTGAAAGACATCGAGTCAATGAAATAGTCATCAGTAGTAGAAGTCTTCGACTGATTGAGAGACATTGATTGAATAGTGGTTATCATCGATTGGTGATTATATATCTAATAGAGAAGAAATACTTGGATGGAAGGAATGAAACAAGGTTTTTACTTGTACAGAAGCTTCTACTCAATGAATGTTGTTTATAGAATAAATAATTAGAACACAGTTTTGATATAGACTAAATTCACTTTCATAAATAAATTCCTTTTTCATCCAACAAATCACAAAAAAAGTTTAAATCAGTAATTATTGATCATTATCTTCAAAGCGTCGAGGTACAAAAAAATCAGTCATTCTAGAAATTTATTTCTTTTATTTTATGTTATCAACATATTATAAAGAAATCTCAAAGCATTTAAATGTCGAAGCCTAAACTACTGAGCTCAGGAATATTATTTCTATGGTTAAGAAATTAAAAATGCTCGTAAATATTAAAAAATAGAAAATGAATGACATTAAATTGTGTAGAACAGTGAATTATAATGAAATGGAAATAGATACAAACAAAAGTTATGAATTAATTTTTAAAAATGAATTATTTTTTTCACTCACAAAACAACTACCCTTTTTCTATTCAAAGATGTTCTATAAATTATTATTTGAATGGTGTTTATTCACATGTCTTTATATCATAGTCTAATGTTACTTTTTTTTTAAAAAAAAACACATTTTTAATTCTATTATGACTATTTAAAAATGGCTTAACGATTTGAGGATGATTCATAAATTATTATTGATATTTTTCGATTATATATGGTTTCTGAACTGTATTATCAGTTAATACTCAAACTACAATTAGTACTGATTTTTCAAGCTTGCCTGTCTTAGATTAAGTAAACTGTAAAAATGTTAGTATAGAATTAATAATGTAACTAACTTTCTGAAAAGTCTTACGACTTCTTCCGACGTTCTGAAATCAAAGTAATTTCATCAAAAAATCCTTTTTAAATAATAAATATACTAGAGAAGAATCTTTTTCGATTGTAAATCGAATCTACTAAGTAGAGTGCAAATAATTGTAAAATAAAAACTGATTCATTTACGAATAATGCAGAGAGTACTTAAAAAAAGCACCGCAGTTGGAACGAAGTGCAACGGTGGTTACGCTTGTAAGTTAAACCGAGAGACATTTCTGAACGTAATTTGTCTGTGAACGTCTTCGTCGAACAGTAGCCGTGTCCGTAACACACATACACTCGATTCCGTCTCACCACCGACTGCAAACAACCAGTTCGGTAAACTGCATCTGCGGCTGTTTACCCGACGACAGATGTTCGGCGAACCGCCGTCAAGGATGCACGAGTCCCTGGGGACACGTCCCATTACGAGTTTCGCAGATCCTATCGACCTCAGACACACGGCGATGCATCTAACTTATACTTATTACTGTTGCTGCAACTAACTTTAATATCTCGCGTTGTTCATTTAAGTGTTGAACAGTATTGTGGTTTGTTGAAGAGAATTTATACCGAGTATGTCTACTGAAATCAACGGTTACAGTCACACGATAAAACCTTATACCGTCTGTGAATTTATATTCCATATACACACATATGTGTATCTATTACATACATTCATATATATATATATATATATATATATATATATATATATATATATATATATATATATATATATATATATACAGGCTGTTTGAATGATCTGCCATTTTTGTTTGTTGTGTAACTATCAGTTGTCACTTTGTGGTCTTCCAGATGGTTTTCGTTTTAACCCTGAATCTGTGATCCTGAAATTTGCAACTATGCAATAAGGTTTTTCGGTCCAGAACAGCAGCATTTCGACCAAGCACGAAGTGGATTCGAAAAGCTCCCTTGTTGCTCCCTTATTGTTTCGGATTAATGATTCAACAACGAACCCAAAGTTCACACCCGTCCAAGCCATGACGGCAACTGAAAACGGTAAGGCACATGCTATTGGAATATCTCCAATAGAATATCTACGTAGATATCCAATGGGATGTCAATTCACTAGCGCTGAACCAGTGGCTGAGCGAAATTCATGAGTTTTTTTCTCCAACCTGTATGTCACAGTTCAATTGACAACCCCATTTTTTTTGAAAATTTAACCATGAATGACCATGATGTTCATTCCGATACGCGTAGATATGTAAACAAACAGAACAGCCATTACTTGGGATCGGAAAACCTGAGACTGATTCTTGAACGACCTCCTCGCCGCGATTTTTTGGCTGCACGCCATACAGATTTGGGATGGTGGCATCATTAGACCATATTTTTTTTGAAAATGTAGTCAAATAATTTCAAAATTTAGTCACATCGCTTGAACATCTCGTTCACCTGATTTGACTACGCTAGATTTTTATTCTTTGGGGCTACTTAGAAGAAAGTATCTACGCTAATAATTCAACAGTTTAAGGACAACATTTAACAAGAAATCGCTCAAATAACACAAGAAATATGCGGAAAAGTCGTGAAAAATATGATTAAAAGAGCTCGTATTTGTAATGCGGTCATTTGGCTGATATCACGTCTCATACTGAATGTCACGTGTTAAATAAACGATCCATAAAAAGTTATTTAAAGTATTTTACTTCAAAATTATTAACAATGAAATTCGACCGATGTTCATTCAAACACCTGTATATATATATATATATATATATATATATATATATATATATATATATATATAAACAGACATCCAGCCCCACATATTTCCTTAAAACTATCCTTTGTGCTAATATCAAAATAGTACTCTGTGTTTTATTTATATTTCATTACGGTTACGATTTATTACTTCATCAAATTCTGTTATATTCTCTCACATACACATTCCACGTTATATGTTCATTGTGTGACTTATTAAATTATCTCTTTCAGCAGAATGGAAAGATCAAATAAAATTGTAATATACAACATCTATAATCGTATTTCATTGTCTCGGATAGTTCAAACACATGGTAATATTTTACAATACATTGTGTCGTATTTCGTCTTTATGTTTGTCGTTTTTAGATGAAATACAAGTTGATATGAAAGGAAATATGATACGAGATATTCATTCGTATTAATTATATAAGTAATTATAGATGTATAAGTTGAATAATATGATTAAATATGATGGCATTTATATTATTATCGCTTAGGGTGTTTTTATAATGACTATTTTTTAATATTGTTATCGGTTGATGGATCTTTTAAAAATTTGTTGAAATAAACACACAGAAACAAAGAATTTCTGTTGTATTTTAATTTCATTTTGTGTTCATTCCTGTCAATTATCAATTAGTGTCTGGATATGTTAATAATATATGATACTGGATGACAAAATTTACTGTCTTGTATTTTATTTTATCTTTTCATTAACATTTTATTTAATTAAATAATTAGTGATATATGTACATATATATATATATACACGTATGTATACGAAAATATTTTCAGTAATTTTTTTAATGTAAATATCACACATATATTTTTTTTTAATGTATAAAGTTATATTTTTTTTGAAAATATGGCACTGACATTTTTTAACCAAATTATATAGTTTTAAATTTTAGAAATCATTTTTCATAGTTTTCTGCGTTTAGTTTTAAATATTTTCAACCCAGATTTTAGATTAAAAAGTATAACCTCTTAATAAACATCATTTGACTGTGAAATAAATTATTTACTGCATGTCGAAATTTTCGTTAACTATGCCATTATTCTAAATCAATTTTTGGGTAAAATTTACAGTAGTAATTTTTAAGAAATATAGTACTTTGGTTAATATTTGATATGTTAATAAAATTTAATCGATTTTTTCTGTGTAATTCTTTTATGAACCATATCATATGTTTATATAATGTTTTAAATTATTAAGTCTGTTATGTTACGATAGGATATATTATCCTATTTATTTATTAAGTCAGATCAAGGACCACTAATTTTATCAGTTTAGCTCCTATTATGTTTTATTATCAAATAAATGATTTAAGCTATTGGATAAATTATTTTTATTGGTGTAAGTAAGGAATAGTTAAAAATTAGAGTAATTTAACTTCAAACTGATCCACTGGAGATCTCGAACACCACATCACACGACTCATTATCTCGATACTCCTCGCATAAATTTACGTTGCTTCTGTTTCTCTTCTTGTTTCTTTTTTGCTACCGTTGTACAGACGATCGTAGACACAGCTGCCGGTCTTCTTCGTAGACACGTTGTAGCTGCAGTGCTCGTTACTGACTTGATTGCTGCTAGGTTAATTTGACTTGTTAATAAACACAATACAACAACATTCACCTACGTACATACACACACACACACACTTATATATATATATATATATATATATATATATATATATATATATAAATGTATGTATGTATGTATACAGAGATATATGTATGAGCTCGATAGCAAATAAGCGGCAGTGCTTTTCGTCTTGCTCGAACATCAAAGACGATGCTTTTCATATTAATATAACAAGTTTGATTAATTTTCGGTGTATGTAAATTATTTGATACAATAAGTAATTAACTTGCATCGTAACGGTATAAGTAGTAGACAGGCGTATGTGTGAATGGGTAAATAAAATATCAGAGATGAATGTATGTATATTGTTTGTGTTTGAATAAATGAGAACAAATACATACGTGCATACGTACAAACATACATACAGACAGACGTGTGTGTGTATGTAAATTTACAGTTTATTCTATAATTATACTTTAATACGTCACATATAGGTTTCTGTTTATTTAGTATGGTGACAATATTATCTGTTCGAAATACATGTTAATTTCGCTGTGAATGATTCTAACGAATGGTGAAACTGGACAATGAATCAATCGGTCAGTTTGATCGATCGTAAATGAAAAAGTGTACTTGGATATCTTTGATTCTAACCGAGACTTATTATTAATTATTTATTAATTATTCAAGTATAATTTTATATGGTCACTCGTACTTGTCTCTTCTGATCATAATCTTTGATATTTTTTCCATGTTTATGACTAATAGCATTGTCACTGAATAGAAAATAAGCAAGAATCAAAAAAGATTTCATTAGCGAAGAAGAAAAATATAGCATTTTTTCAGTTTAAAAGTCAGACATTTTTTTTTACCTGCTAGTTAACTAAAAAGTAAAAAAATCATGTTATACGGTTCATGAAACTTGTTTACATCGTATTATTTATTCAAATCGTATATTTGACAATAATTTGTTAACCGTGCTCGGACGAAACCTGCCCGGAATAACAATAAGACTCATTTAAAAAACAAAACCAATCAGAAACTAAAAATATACCGTGTATGTGTTCTTAATAAATTATTGTATACAGCTGTTACTAGTTTTAGTATACGACTGTTTTTAGTTTTGTTGTCTGACAAGCGCACAATTTTCAGTGGAAAAAAGGACAGCAGAGAACATACACACAGTTTGAATTGTACAACATATGAAACTCGAATTAATAAACATAAATTACATACAAACACTAATTAGAGGATCCGTTACGACGAGCACATACACACACATACGACAATAATGATAAATTTACAACTTTTCGTTCAGTTTTCCGTATTAACAAGCTTCACGTGATTCGACAACAGAGCAGATTCTATAATTGCGTGAAGGAGTGAAACAAAACATGGGAAAACTGTCTCGGCTATGATTTATTGTATGTGTGTGTGTAACAACGAACGGATCCATCGACAGAAACGTTCATTGTTTGTCGTAGAAGCAGTAAAGTTTGCCTCATACACTTGCACACATTCGCCGGAGTGTAGACTGGTGCGGAGGGATGTTTTCCCCGCACGTAGTCGAAACGTTTTCTTTGATGTTACGGCACGTCAAAGGTAACAATAATATGGAATCATTGTCGACGGTATTATTTGTTTTGTGGAACGAAATGAACGGCCGTAATAGATTTGTTTGTAAGCCTCTTTGCACACACTCACTATCGATAAATGTATCTTCAGATTTCATCAAATGTTCAAATTGCATTTTAGAAACGATCTGATCTCACACACAAGTTTTACCCAAAGAAACGGTCGTCTGTTATAATTTTATATTAAAGCAGAGACGGATTTTTTATTTTTTTGATATTGATATGGAATTGAATTTTTCTGTTTAATACATTTGGTGCAATTGACAAAAAAGTTCTTTGAATGTATGTTCTGAAAGTATTTCCAGTTTCATGAATGAACTGTTTTCTCATCCCATAGGACATACATTTTTTATGTTCAAAAATGTTCAGTAAATCATTGTTGATTGTCTTCGATTTTTGCTTATGCAAAATTCGATGAAGATCATTTTCAGAGCATACAGAAAAATCTCCAATCAGATAAGATTTTTGATCTAGGGATGATAGAATAGAAATACGCATAAGCAACGATTAAAAATGATTAGTAATCATTTATGGAATATTATTACATAGAAAATATTTTTTATGGTTTATGAGATGAAATCAGTTTCAAAAATGAAAGAATACATTTATGAATTCATCCGCAGTATCAGAACAGTATTTCCAGATTAATCTCTCAACACTATATTTTTTATACGTTTGCTTAGACAACAAAATATTAATTTGGTGTCTTTGCTATAAAAAACGAATTTTAATGAAAAAATCGAATACATTTCAATCCTCAGAATAACCCCAACTGATAACTACCATTGAAATATCCGTAGACAAGAATCAAATTGATCAATAATGATTTATTGAACGTTTTTAATTAGAAATATTTTTTATGGTGTGTGGGATTGAAAAAGAATTTATTTTCCTTACTGGCATTCAATAAAAGTAATAGAAAAAAAATCTACTATTTCTATTTTAATTAATTCTATTTTTATAAGACGACAAGAACATTAAATGAATTGATCAGAAAATATTTATGATTACTATATGATAAACACACATATGTGTGTATGAAATAAAAAAAGTGGCCGTTCGTATCTTTCTGTAATCTCTTATTCGTCCGAATCATGTTTAAATGTCAAATTTAAACAAAATAAATATCTGTTATATTTTTTGCAATCATTTTTATTTATGTCAGACCTCGCTCATATGTAGTTACATATTTATTTTATTTTTAGGTAAGTTCCTGTCTCTTCTAATCAAACGATTCTTCTATATTCGAGTTCATTCAGTATTCAACTCAAACAAATACCTAATGAAAATTACTGAATGTATGAATGTATTTTAAGGTAAGAGATTATATTATTATAAAACGTAAAAGTAAATGAAAATATGATAAAGAAGAAAAATAATACCGTTTCTGAAGATACTCTTTAATTTCATAAAAAAAAAAAACGTAAATCAATTAGCTCGTTTTGTTCTCTATTCAAAAAGAAAAAAGAAACTACATAAAAGTACACGGTATAAATTATTTGTACAGATTTATTGCCCTCAACGGAGCAGTCATTAATACACGCACACGCACACACACACACATTTTCACTCCGAAGATAATGTTTTTATTATACTGGAAATTAAAGAACAGTAACCGTTGAAAATCTTTCATTAGACGACATTAAATAACAATTTAATGCGAGTCGTTTACGATATCTCGGTTAGTTTTATTGCACTTTGTAAAGAAAAGTTTTTAATAACACTTTAATTGATACTCGTAATTGGCGGAATACGGTTGTTATATCACCCGTTAAAATATTATTTTATTTTCTTGTTAATTACATTATCAAGATAAACATAAGTTCCATTTATATATATGGTTTCATTCTATTTTAGTATTCGTTTAATTTTTTCATAATCTGATGATTTGTAATTGAGATTGTCTTATTTAGATTACTTGAATATAAATGGTTCGGTTTCTATGTCAGTTGCTAAACTGTTATGCGAGGAGAAAAATCAATGAAAAAGATGTCTTGTATGTATCGTCAATTGAACTCTGTGCTTTATAGAAATGAGAAGTATTTTTATTTATTGATTTATTTGTTGATATAAAGAAGGTAATTCAAAATAAAGTCTGTCAATATCTCCTCGCACTCTATTCGTGTCACATAAAATCCGAAACCGTTGAAAAAACAAACCGTCTCAGACGAGAACGTTTTCTATTTTGGATAAAAAGCCCTGGCACAAAAAGGGACGACACGACTGTTGACTAACCAAACATCGACGATGAAAATAGAGCAAGATAGACGGACGGACCGATCAGAAAAATAAACAGATTGGGGGAGAGCGAATCAAGACACTGCGACACACACCGTCGGGAATTAGAAAACAAATGAACAAATAGACATTGGGCGGTTCACGATGACTAACTAATCATTGGGGTTACTTTCAGATACGGCCGTGTCGTTTCCTTCCCGACCACCCCCGCCGCCCGCCGATATCGGCCCAAAGACAAGTTTTCATGTTACGCACTGATTGTTTTTGCTCGTGAGGATTTTCGTGCGTTTTTTTCCAGTCTCCTATATTTTTTTTTCTCGAACGCGGCCTACGGTTGTGACTTTAATACTTGTTCATGGTACGATGGGATCTTTCGTTCTCTGTGCGTGTACGGTTTTCTTTCTGCTCTGTTAATACTACAACGAGCGGTCGTTTGTGAATGCAACACAGTAAATTCATTCATTTCTTTTGCCACTTTGAATTCTGAGCCTTTTTGTATCAACGAACGGTCGTTTTTCAAGCGTTCTATGAACAGAACGATGCTCATTGTATGAGTAAATGATTTAACAGAAAGTAAAGTGAATGCTAGAATGATTTTCATCACAATTTATATATATATATATATATATATATATATATATATATATAAATTCAAAGAGGGCCCACTTTATAAATAAGCAGAGTATATCATTTATTAATACGTAAGTTTATACACAATTTAAATAATCCGTATTTTTGAAATCGGAAAAAAAACATTACTATGATTTTTCATCTTGAATTCCTTCTCTTCAATTTTCTCCCATAGAGTTATCAAACATTTGGAATAATAAATACAAATGTCCATCGTATAACTCAATTAACTCTTTCATAAAAATCATTTTCAAATTAATTGAATATTTTATGATTGATAGATCTTAAAATTACAAGCAGTTTTCAAATGTTTTTTTTTAAACGTTAAACTTCTAACACTAGCTATATTTACTTCCATGAATGAATAATTTTTCACCCCACGAACTATAAAAACATTTCTTAGTCAAAAATGTTCAATAGATCATTCCTGATGTTTACGTATGTGCATTTCAATGGGAATTGGCATCATTTTCAAACCACCGAGGTAGAGAAAAAATCATTACTAATAGTTTCTTGAAGAAATTTGATCAGAAGCAATTTTTGGTTTATGAATTGAAAAAAGAAACCATTTTTGGAAGTATTTTTTGAAACGGTTAATGTGTTGAATGTAGATTATTAACTGCATTTGTAGAGACATATAATTTCAAATAGAAAATTCTAAACACATAATTGGATTTATAGAGAATATATATATATATATATATATATATATATATATATATATATATATGTATGTTAATTTAAGAACGGTTCGTCTTTTTAAACGACGCTCTATTGTAAATAATCGAACTCGAAGTGAAACAACGTCGAAATAGAGTCAGTCACGTCTTTTGTGTAGCCTACGAAGAATTTTAATTATGGCCTCGGCGCGTCTTATCATAGTCGAGGTGAAAATTTTCAACGCGTCCTCCATCGAACCCCGTATAACGCCCGCTAGTCGATTTATAGTCATTTCGTGTTAAGTTTGTAATGAATGTGGCCCGTCGACGTTCAGTTCAGGCGTACGACGCGTCCTCTCGAAATTAACAGAACGGAGTGGAGGAAAAAATCCGAAAAACGTATGAGAAACTGTGAAAGTTTATTAACGGCCCCGTTGGTCGGGTTTATTAAACACGCTTGAACGAAATACGAATAGAATATGTCGGCCATGTATTCAAATAGTTTTCTGGTAATTGAAACGAAATATTTAGAAATCGGTATGGAAATTTGAAGATGAATTTGGTAAAAAAAGGTATTAGATTCTAAGAAATGTTTAACAAATTACTCAAAAATTATATTTGACTAATTGAGTAACAAAATGAATTTGATATTAAATAATATTAACATAGAAAACAAAATCTGCAAATTGGAACGAATTAAAAACTTGGAACATATTTTCTTCCAGAAACGACTTAAAAATACATTTGCTAGTAAATCAAGAACACACTGTTTAAGAAATTCTAACAATAAACAACTATCAAGACCTATGAAATCTATTTTATTTGATTACAAATTACCTAAAAAAAAATAATTACTGTCAACGACACACAATTAATAAAGAATCAATAGAAAAACGTTAATATACGAGAGTGAGTTGCTGATATAGATGCTCAAGTAAGTTAGCTTATTACCCTTCATTTATTATTTTACCTTTTTCAAGATAATCGAGCAAAAGAATACCTTGTAAATCTCAAAATACTGACGCCATAACTTTTCCGGTCGATGGAATTGCTTTTGCTTTTTTCAAAGATGGTTTGCTTCTCACTGTCTATTGTTTTAATTGTTACTTGGTCTCCGGGGTGTAATGGTGAATCAAAGTCTCGTCCATGATAACGAATCGATACAAATATTCTGTTGGAGAAGCACTTGTACAGCCCCAAACACTGCTCGGAGATGGCTATACGATGGATTTTTTGCTCTGATATGAGCATTCGCGGCACCCATCGTGCGTATAGAATTCTTATGCCGAAAATTTTACATAATATGTGATTTTCTACCTTTTTCGCTTCTGCTATTTTGACCAACTTCAATCAACTTGCGCCATCTATCTGCTGGACCGGAAACTTTCCATTCCACCCGCGTAAAGTTTTATTTATAATAAGCTAAATATTTGTCAAATAAAGAAGAAAACTACGATTGAAATTAAGATCTGAGTATAAAGTAGATATTAATGAATTAGACAGAAAAAAAATATTAGCAACGCAATATATATATATATATATATATATATATATATATATATATATATATATAATGTACCGTTATATAAACAGAACAATTATTAATGGAAAAATAGAAGCAAGTCCTTCAAGTCATGAACTGATTAATAATAAGTATGTATGTATGTGTATATATATATATGCATGTATGTATATATTATGTAATGAAAGGATAAATATAAACCACAGTTAGCAAAGGAATTAAACGAATTACATGAAATAATCATAAAAGAAAATGTAACTTTTATCGTTCATCCACTCAAACAGACAGGAGCCTCTCTACAAAAACATATTTTAAATACATACGTTTCATATTTAAATAAGCATACGTAAATAGACAATTAATTTCGAGGATAGTTGGAGACAAGGAGCATAAACAGGTAGTGTTATTGTACCGTCCGAGGCGAATATGGAATTAGGACGAACGGTGGAGCGACTTGCGAGCCATGTCAGGCGGCGTGAATGAATTTTAAAATCGGGCTCTTCAAATAAGAAACGCTGCTAGCTCGTAATACGGACTCGTTTAAAATTCAAGAGACAATTAGCAAACATCCGACTAAAAGGGTAGCAGTAGTTCTGCACGACGTCTACTATTATCTGTATTTAAATTTTATGATAAGTTTCAATTTTTAAACTGTCTCCCAGTCAATTGCGGACGACGAGCCGAGAAGTGGAAACGTATCTTCTCGTAGCAGACAAGTATTCTTTTTTTCTCAGATATATATATATATATATATATATATATATATATATATATATATATAGTTGGACTAATCGTTTCAGAATATATTTATTTAAATGAACTCGAGAAAATTCCGCCGATCACAGAGATATCCATTTTATATATCTATTTCAATGATATCTATGAAAATGCGGAAAGCAAACGTTCAGCTGATCTTTAAGGAGTGGATCCCTCAAGATGATATCTTTATTTAACACATCTCTAATGTCCCACTTTCTTTTCTACTACTATTTATGACGACCTGCGTTAATTCATTATTTTTAAAACAGGACTATTATTATATGAACTATGTGAAATATCTTTATCGCGTTTTCTTCTGCAACTATTATTCACTGCCTTGTACGAACCGCGGAGGCCACATATAAAATCATACATGACTTCCAAAATTCACACTTTTAAATATTTGACCAATACTAAATTTATCGTTTCTGTTATTCGATTATATGTGCTGAACAGATTCTGTATCTAATTTTATCGTTTGTAGCCCTTTATATACTGTCAGGGCTTTCAAGTTCTGTAAACAGAAACTAGTATTAAATAATCAACAATTCATTCTTTACATCATATTACTTCTTTGTCCGAAATAAATAAAAGAAACTGTTTAAACATTTACATTTTTTAAAAAATATACATTTTATTTTTTTTATTTTCAAGTATTTTTCATTTTGTTGACAAAAATTACATAATTCCATTTATGCGTTTCAATTAATTCATTAAACAAATAATTGTTAACACTTGTCAAAAAGATTTAAACATTTTCTCGTATTTATATGCGTTTCAATGACGATTCTATCGCCCCAAAAGCACTAAGGTACTGAAAATCCTGCTCGTAGTCAACTTATAAAACGTTTTGATTAGAAAAAAGTTATAAGGTTCATCATGAGTGTGAACATTCATCTATGAAAAAAAAAATATTTATTATCATTTTGTCGATGGGATGAACAATATGACAAACTCGGGCTTCTTGTGTGATCGATTCAATTTGATTCGCATTGACTTTTTTATATTTTTAAACAGGTCTTTCGTGTCTTTACAAAAGTTTATTCATAATTCAAAAGGAATCTGTATAATACTAAAAATAACACTTGAATCGTCAATCAACACGTTTCATGAAACTGAAAAAATATTAAAAATTTATAATGTCATATTTACTAATTTATAAAAATTACATGTTCATTTTGAACCGACTTGTGATCAGGAATAAAACCATAATAGTTTCCTCGCCGCTACAAACTAAAAGCTGTTCGACTAATGAAAAAAAAACAACTTTTTAATTAAAAAAAAAAAATGCTTCCCAACCGACATACACTCGAAACACATCTGTTTTACATGCGTACATAAGCCGATGAAATCGAACCAGTGTCTATAGTGCACTTTTCGCTTTGCACCATACACTATCTCGTCTCTGTTTAATTGCGTTTCGTTGTCGTCAATAATAACAGTAATTAATGCATTCCCGTGTAGAGACAAAGTTAAATAAATGCAACAAAAGCCTGTTCTATCGAGCGTACGATGCTATTACCGTATACCAGGTCCGAAAAAATATATATTTAAATAAAATAATAATAGAGTATCCAGTCGGATAGCAGATAAATCGACGGATATTTATGTGGTCGTCATCGGTTTCATTATTGTTGTTACACTGATATGGAAAAAAATGTCCAGAGATTTATTTGTTGCAGTGATGATAACGAATTATGTTTTGTGTACAGGTCTGACGTTCTTCGGATAATATTACACATATAAACATTGATATATATATATATATGATATTCTTGAAGCAGCAAAAAATGTATTCAATCAGTATGGATATTATTAAAAATTTAATAAAAGTCTGATCGTATGTATTGTATTGAAAAATAAAAAATATACAAATGAAGTGTTTGATCATTGAAAAATATAAGAAATTAATGTGGTATGAGCATAGATTTGCAGAGCTAAACGGCGTTAATAATAAGAATATTGCTTGATAAAAAATAATGAAATATATACAAACAGATTGTTTTAATTATAGTTGTATGTTTTTTTTTGTATTTGTGATTTCATTGATACGTTTTTTTGTTAGATCAGCTGAATATCTGTTTCTCACTACTAGATTTGGGTAGAGTTCCATCTTCAGGTAGAGGTTAAAGACTCTTCAACAAGACTGAAGAGAGTTGAACATTTTTGGCCAGATTGTTTTGTGCGTTCAAAAAAGAATTCATTTGTGAAGTTTGTAATTGTCATTTTTATATTATTACAAACATATTTGAATATTATTATCGATGTAATTTGTATCACAATTTTATACAAACATATATATATATATATATATATATATATATATATATATATATATATATATATATATAAATGTGTGTGTATGGATACGAACAGAGTGTATGTCGAAGAGACAAACGCAATTAAAACTGACGAGTACACCTAATTAAGTAAACTCGGTCGTAATAATGGGCAGCCAATAAATTAGAGTTTAATGTGTGCCCTTGCTTGTCATTTCAATACTGACTATTAATTGAAAATCAATGTCATGTTTGTCATGCGATTGATCTCTGTGAAGCATTTATGCTGGTGACATAAATTTATCCGACGACATTTATCAACATACAATTATCTCTAACAACGTTTGCTGTTTTTTTTTTTTAATGTATAAATGGAATCTACATTTTAATTATTTATTCAAGATCGTATGAACTCTGTACTAATCTCCATCGCTCACTTATTTGTAGCCTGGATGAAAATATATAGACTTTTATATAGACTTTACTGGGTTTACCCGTTGATTATTTAATTTATTTTATTCATTTTTTTGTCAGTGTAATGGACGATACTGATTTTCACGGTTTGAGTTGCTAAGGGCGAAACAGTAATACCAATGATGTAACAGTAGTACCGAACTAACGAGATGACATCAATAGTGTGCATGTGATGTATATTTATTCGGAAGGTCGTTCCTGCGAATGAATTATTCGACATGTTGTTTCATGCGATGGAAAATTAAAAGGTGAATAAATTAATGACAGCGAACAAGTATAATACAGTAGTATTTTAACATCTATGATATTCGGGGGATGTTGCAAACATGAATTATATATACATATATATATATATATATATATATATATATATATATATATATATATATATATATATATACACATGCGTGTGTATGTTTTGCGGATATTTTTCAATGAAAGCGTCCGACTGCAAATGATTTCATGTCAGGCGAGCGTTTGTATATCACAAAACAAATCATTTCCGTCAACATGACATTGGTTCACACGAGGTGCATTCAAACTGACTGGCATCGCTCGTGGCCCGCCCCCGGAGACCTTCTATAATATAATAGTACGAGACCTCCGACCTGGCGTCATATTAGTCATACTGTGGACTCGACATGTCCACGAGATTCTAAGCCATCAATCTTATGTATACAAATACATACATCCATATATATATATATATATATATTAAAAGTGGGCTCACTCAGTTTTATATAAATGTTTTCACATTTAAAAATATTTGGTATGTGCAATTTTTAGGCTTGCATTTTACATGATTTGCAAGCATTATTGAATAAAAATCCATCACAGGCGCAAGAGGAACTCGCCGAACAACTAGAAGTCGATTGAATAATAATTTAGAGACAGAGAAAAATTCAGAAGCTTAAAAAGTAAGGAGTTCCGGATGAATTTCCTGAAAACGGCATTGTTGTCCGCTTTAATGCACGCATTTCTTTGTTTTCCATTTTTGACAAGTTTGATTCTGTTTAAATGCAGAGAATTAGTTCAGCATACATTTTTTTTTTTAAAAAAAAACAATAAAATTCGTCCAGTGGTTCTTGAAAAATGCCAGGCTAAAAGATTTTACTCAACAGCACAACAACTCAAACTTACTTCGCAAAATAATCAAATATTATTATCAAAATCCAATAAATTAAATAATATAAAAAAATATTTCAACAAATATCCTGTTAGATTCCATGGATGTTAATATACATATCATACACTTTTTTCGGATAATAGTATTTTTATTTATGATGTAGTATTTTTGAAATGAAACAAAAAAATATGATAACAATATAAATTCAAACACTATGAATCGAATATAAAACATAGACCATGAATATACAAACTTTTATATAAAATAAACGACGAACTTTTCTATGAAAATAATTGAAAAAAAACCTGGTACATTCTGTAATATTATGTAAATTTGTTGTAGTGAAAAAAAACATCCGTTATTTTTATTTTAATGAAAAGGTAGCGATAAATTATAAATCGCACATAATATAAATATTGTATAAAACGTTAAATAACTACACACAAAAACAGACAAAATGAAAATGTTCTGCTGAAAAAATAACAACTAAATAAACAAAAAGCGATAATTTAATTAAAATAACATACTTAGTTGAATTTAAAAAAAAATATTTATTGTGAATTGTTTGAAATATGTCTTTATATATATATATATATATATATATATATATATATATATATATATATATATATATATAAAATGGATACTGTTACAATATTGACACAAAACGTGTGTGAATAAAGATTTGACGCATCGGTAGATTAAGATAATGATGTATCAAATTTATTTTCCCTCTACACGTATTAACATCGCGAAGCTCTGTCGAACGGAAATTTCATTTTAAAGCAGTTTGTGTACAACAAGATTGTCGAACGATATTAAGAGAAAGAAGAATTTTAGACATGTGTTAAGACTGAAAATTAATATGTTTTTGAGGATACAAATTTACTTTGACATAAACGTAAACTGTTTAATTTTTCAATGCGTTTTCTTTTCTATTCAGTTTCAGTGAATGATCGTTTGAAATTGTACAATTAACAGTTTTAAATTTTAAGTCGAAACAACGCACTGTAACTTCTTATTCAAATATTGATCTTTTTAAGTTAATACTTAGACATTTTTTAAATTATGTATATATATATATATGTATATATATATATATATATATATATATATATATATATATATATAAACAACTGAACAGTAATAAATACTTGAAGTTGTTCTTGTTTGATATTGTAAGATAAGTATCGAACATAACCGAAAATAGCCGACTTTATTGTGATGTACGCTCTTCAATTTTTTTTACATTAAGTAGACCCCCTATTTTAAATTTCTACGTAAAACAAGGGTAGATGTAGTTTTTTAATTTATTTATTTGATTTAATTATTGTTTCAAATAGATATAAAACATAATTTGCAAACAAATTAATACAAAAATTGATTTTAATCTTAGATCTTTAAATAAATATATTTTTCTTAGTGGTGTAAGGTCAGTTGCGAGACTATATATATATATATATATATATATATATATATATATATATATATATATATATATATATTGAGCGTACATTGCATAAAACTGATATAAAATGTCCGACCGTCCGCTCGTGGCACGCTCAATTGACGCAACCGATTCGACATTCGAATAAATCTCCATAACACATCATCCATCTCACTGGTACATACACAAATACATCTATCTTTTATTCACCGTCCGATATTCGGGCCAATTTAAAATGTGGATTTGAAATTGTAATCTGGTCAGTCAGTCGTTTCTCCGTTTATATGAAAACCACATCGACGCCATACACACACACACACACATTTCTCTCTACAGAGCTGATAAAGTTCTACGAAAGCGTTGGTACTAAGCACACACACAAATGCTCATTACTGGATAGTAGATGGATGAAATAAAACGTCAGCATATCAGGTACTTTATATGTGTATACATATATATATATATATATATATATATATATATATATATATATATATATATATATATATATAAACATAAAACACAACTTTAAAGAAGTATTTACATAAGCAGTTTAGGTTCAACAACGCTGAATCGATTGTACAAACTTTCCAAATGTGTTTACTGCTAATTATCAATTTATGACTGCGTCGACAGAGATTGTATTTCGTGGTGGATCTCTGTTATTATTTCAAATATTTAGTCTCGTCATTTGAGTTCAGAACAATTGCTACAGTTTGTGAAGTTTTAATCATATCAAAGATATCGATAATTAATTCAAACATTTGTGCGTATGAAGGTCAATAATATTGTAATAGGAAAATAAGAATTAAAACTGATTTTCAAAGGTATCGACATTTTTGCTTATCCTTAAATGGGCAAAACATAGAAAAAAATCTTCTCTTTCATATTTTCGTTACTTTATCTCTTTAAAGGTAAATAAGCAACAATCGAAAAATGATCAATCATCTATTATTGAACGTTTTGTGAAGGAATGAAAAATTAATTTGTGATAATGAATTTATCCACAATTTCGTAAACTATATTGTAAATTATTCACAGTGAGGATGATTAATATATTTCTAATTTAAATCGAAATGCTTATGTAAACAAAGATAATAACAGAAACCTTACAAAAAAAAAAATAGGTGCAGTTTCTCATAACCTCTAATTCTAAAATACCTATACAATCAGTGGATCAAATCATCACGATTTTTCTGTATATTATTACTTTAAATTCAGAACTATTTACCAAGAAATAAAAGCACGGTTTTGTATTTAAATATTTTCCATTAATTTGTTCAAAATTTCTATTTTAGGCTGTATTTATAGAATAAAAAACAAATTAAAACAGTATATTTTCTTATCTCTGCAATTACTTTTATATTCTGTATCAAACAGTTTCGGTGAAGATCAAATTATATATATATATATATATATATATATATATATATATATATATATATATATAAGCAAATAACTTTTATCTTTCTAGGCAATTTGTGTACAAGGACTTCAGTTAACGTTTTTGCACGAAGGGACAATGCAATTCAATGAAAATCGGTGTAAAACAGAGATAGAATCAACACTGAACTTTATATATATATATATATATATATATATATATATATATATATATATATATATATATAGTGTTTGTATGTAAATGGTGATAAAGAGAGAGAAAGAGTGAAATGTGAGTGTATCATTGACCCATACGCATCTACCTTTATACTTTGTCCGTGAACAGTTAATAGCTTTATTTACATATCGTTAATATGACACGTGCTTCCATAAAAAGTCCTGTTTAATGTATTTCATTTCTGGACGAGTACAGCAGTTGCGTCGACATTTTTATTCTGTACATAGATAGAAACTTTAAATTTGACTAACATTTAAATTAATAGAAATGTATTCGTGGAAAAACAATTAGGAGTTAGCTATTTTTTCAAATTTCAAAGACGTTTAATTTGGTCACTAAATATTTTTATGCCAAATTGAACTCTTCTTTTCTAGTTATGAATTTTTCAATTTTATTGTAGTAATTTTTCTTATAATCTTCTGTTTTTTGTACCAGTTATTCTTGTAACTAAAACTGATACTATATATATATATATATATATATATATATATATATATATATATATATATATATATATAACGAATGATCAGTTATTGAAAATAATGTGGTTAGGAAAAAATGTAATTACAGTTCTATATTTTTACTTATAATTTCGGCGATTCCTATTCTGTTAGTTTTTTTTCTGTTAGATTAGCTGTCTAGTTTCAGAATAAATACCATTATCAGATCGGTATTGAATAAGTCTGTGAGACTTAGAGATTTCAATGTACACTTGGGGATGAGACTCATGTTGCAACTAGTAGTGAAGAATAGACGGTGGATCGAAAAGGACGAAGACTATAGGATAAAAGAATTGTGTACGATTTACAGAGAATAAAATAACTTATGAAATCAATTTTAAAATCAAGACAGTGTTAACTTTATAATCATCAACGTTGTTTTTTTCAGTAGAACTCTGAACAAACATTTGAAAAAATTCTTACACCGTCATCCGTGAAAGAATACACACACACGCAGTCGTCTGTTCCATTTTTCATAAGTACATATTTTATACAAGCGTTATCTACTCCCATTGTATTGACATTCCGTACCCGTGAGAAATGTACCTGCGAACCGTTACCCAATATCTAATTACCCGAAATGTCAATGTTACTTGGCAGCAAGGTACACCACCGTATTCTGATAGTCCGTTTCCCTTCCAAGTTTCCCGTTTGAAATTGATCTCGTTTTTAACCTGTTGCCGTTCATTTTAACATGAAATTGATCTCGTTCTCAACCTGTTGCGACAACTTAATCTGAAATGTCACCCGAAAAAAGCGCACAATTGTTGAACGTGTGTAACGCGACTATTCATAAAAATGGAACGGATCGACTGTTGGAGTACGTGCCGTTCGTGTAGTCAAGTTTCCGAATTAAGAGAAGATGTTAACTCGATGTAACTAGTCTAAAAAGTGTAGAAATAATATTATAATCATTTTTATTGTCGGGATGTTTTTTTTTTTTAAATTTACTTCGATTTCAATTAAAAACTAAATATTCACGTTCAGAGATGAATTGATTTTTCATCTCACAAGCTACAAACGAATTTTTTTTTTTCTGTGGCTTGTAAAATGAAAATATGATTAATTTTTGAAAGTGAATATATTCTTTGATGCATTTATTCATTTAACCGTTCTGATTCAAATCTCAATGACCTTTTATATTACGTTTGTCTACAAACACTGCATTATTGTACAATTTTCGATTCTTTCTTACAAATTTTATATCTTATTTTGATACTTATAAAAACTGTGTTTTATATATTAGATGTATAAATTAACACCGAAAAACTATATCTGATTTTCATAAATGAATCATATAAAGAAAAAGAAATAATAAAATATCAAAAATTACTGAGACAATTGATATAAAAAATATATTCATAAATAAAGAAGACGAACAGAATTAATACCGATTGAAATTAAATGATAATAAAACTGTAATTTCTGAAAACAAACTATCAAGAATAAAATAGAAAATGCTGAGTTAACACAAAACGATTTCACACAGATTCAACATTTTTATTGTATTCGCTGATAGAAATCAATTTAAATCATCCATAAGTATTTCGTATAAATCATATCGTAATGGTTTTTGAAATTGGCCACACAAGATGAATATATATATATATATATATATATATATATATATATATATATATATATATATATATATATATATATATATATATGGATTCATGAACATATGAGAGATCAGTGCACGCCGAAAGTTAATTAAAACTTTGCAAATCATCTCGCCGAACGTAGCCTATACGGCGACGACAAATCATTAAAAAGTTTAAAGGAATATATTATAAAGAATATTAATTTTATACGGTGATGACATTGTGAGGGTCGGTCGGTGTGTAGAGAAGGAAGCACTGTCATTTTTCGATTTTTTTTCTAGAAGTAATATCTGTATCGGTGAAAGTTTACGCTCATTTTAAACGCCACTTTCATTGTTATCTACGTTATATATAAATAAATATATATATATATATATATATATATAAAGTTACAAGTTAATATTGAAGTTGATATAAAATTTAAATATTTTTAATGTAGATAATAATATCGTTAAGAGATATAGGAGTGTTTCGATAATGTGTTTGCACTGAAAAGATGCTTTTAAATTGGGTTTCAAAAAGTACTGATCGACAGATTGGTTTTTTTGTCAATAAATAGGAAATTTATTGTATTTTTTGAGTAAAACTTAATATCACCAAACAGTTTTGATACTGTGTCTAAATTCACTTTCACAAACGAGTTCTTTTTTCGGAACACAAATTGTAAAAAAAAATTCTGGTCAGGAATGTTCAATATTCGGAAATGATGTTCGAAGGCAAAGAGAAATTCTTATATAATATATTAAAAAAATGTGTTTTTAATTTCAAATTGACCAGAAATCTTTTTTTGTTGTTAGTGGTGTGAAAAAGAATTCATTTATGAAAGTGAATTGAATCAGTGTTTGAAATGTGATCGAGTAAATCATTGTTGATCATTTTTGATGACAGTATACTTCAAAAGTAAAAATTAAAAATTATTATTTATGTTTTTTTTGAACATTTCTGACCTAGAATATTTTTTTCTGAAAATGAAATTCATGTGTAAGATTATACTTTTATGTAATTAATAAGTACTGAATGTTCATAGTCGAACATCTGTTCAGCTTTCTAGAATTCACATATTTTATTCCATTTTCTTGTAAGATTTTAAAAGATCAATTCATTTTTATTAACCACTTTCTGTTCAACAGATTTTCAAAAAGTTGTTAGTAACTTTTTAAATTATTTCTATACATCTCTATTCACTTCATTTAACTCTTGAAAAATTTTACCATTCATCATCATTCTTATTCACAGATCTACAAATATTTTTTTTCTTGATTTTAGACACATTGGTTTGTTAAAATATATTTTTTAAATAAAGAAACGTGACATAAACAACTGTTTAATTATAGATGAAAAACACCTATATGTCTTATAATAATACTATATGTTTATTAATTTCTAATTCATTTTGTTAAAATATCAAATCTATTCATTTTAAGTAGTGAATTTGAAACAGTCCGCGTTATTAATTGAAACAAATGTAAAATAATATCCAGCCAGGAAAAAAAAGATTTCAAATACAGCAAATACATAATACATTTCAAACGTCCTTCTTTGGTACATAACACATATTGAAAAAAATCTTTTTCCAATTTCGACAAAGAATAAACAGTTGTTCTTAGAATACCTTACTGTAAACAGACACACACACGCACGAAGAAAATAACAACGTGTCTATTGGAAAATATGTACGTATGTAGTGAAAATCGGTTACGATAAAAATATCCACAGGTAGTCGACGGAATAGTTGCGCGAAAAAAATGTGTCTCATTAGATTCAAGATACACACGGCGCACGAAACGGAGATGTTCGACGGAGCACTGAAAATCAAACGATATTCTAACGTCTGATAAATAATTCAACAGCCGCAATTGACCTGCGATTCGTCTTCGCAACGAAAAACGCGCCACTTATTGATTCCGCTGTAAGCCTAAGCACTGAAGCCCCTATCATTGCTCCTTATCCCTCATTCAATCACACCGGTAGGACACGCCATCGTTAACTCGCATATTATATATATATATATATATATATATATATATATATATATATATATATATGAGGGCGGTTTGAAGAGTAATTTGATTCGTGAACTCGCTATGGGAAAGACGGACAGGTTTATATATTTTTATATAGCTCCATTCCTTTTAGTAACGCATGTTAAGTTGCAGGTCATTCCGCCATTATTTCTTCGTTCAAGAGACCAACGGATTGTACGGAAGAAACCACCAACGGAACACACAATCTAAACAGTGGACTAGATGCAATGAAACGGCTCCAAAGAAAGAAAGACGATTAACTCGACTAGAAACGTGATTGCTTCAGTTTTCTGCGAAAGGAATTCCCTTGGTCGACTTTCTTCAGAAGAGAAAAACAGTATCTGGTCAATACTGTGCAGCACTTTAGAAGAAATAGAAGGTAGCGATCGAGAAAAATGTCCCAGAATGGCAAAGAAAAAAGTATTATTTCACCATGACAATACACCCGCTCATTCAAGTGTTGCCATTCAATAGAAATTGACCGAATTGAAGTTTGAAATCGTTTCATGTCGACCGTATTCATCTAGTTTGACTCTCCCGGATTTTCGTCTGTTCTCGAAACTTTTCTTGGCTGGAAAGCGATTTGAAACGAACGAAGAGCCGATAGAGGCCGCAAACAGCTATTTTGAAAACCTTGAAGAAATCCACTTCCGGGAGGGAATCGTGAGGCTGGAGAAACGTTGAGGCAAGTGCGTTAAGCTTCGAGCGGATTATAAAGTGAAACGGAAGCTCTTGTCTTTAATAGCAAACCAAGTTACTCTTAAAACTACCCTCGTATGTTATATATATATATATATATATATATATATATATATATATATATATATATATATATATATATCAGCTGGATATATTTATGGGCTATATGGACCGTTGCAGGAAATTGACAATTCGCATATTTTCTAGTCTGCGCGTGCACACCGCCTGCCGTTTTCAATTTCCGAATTAGTTACATGGTTTTAGATTAATAACGACACGTATATAATTGAAACGAAAACAAATGTAGTAGATATCGTCGCCCCCCCTCGGGTCCTCACGCAAGTTTTCCGTTATTAAAATAACACCGGGCTGATTTATGGAAGTGGATCCGCGGCGGATGCAGCCCGGTCGGTCGATACGGCGAACCAGAGGCCTCTGACTGCACTGAAACGGGCGAGCAAACGATTTTCCATAACGTATTTGTTCGGCTCGAGCTTTTTGTTTAAATGTGTGTGTATATATATATATATATATATATAACGATTGTTGCGAAACGTATAAATATTTATTTTTTGTACTGTAATTGACAAGTACAATAGTTACAGGGCTGTTTGACGAAAACACACAACAGTGCTCGTTTTATTTGTCGATTTAGTTTTTTTTTTATTGGTGTTGTGAGCGTGTTTGTTGTTTTCGGGACAAATCGATGGATAATAATATTGGAAATTTTAGTTAACTATATTAAACTTATAATACGTGTATGTACTACAGCTATCTTTTTTATTAGATTTAGTTTAAACTGACACCAGGTCAAGTATATTTACTTCAAGAAATAAATTCAATAAAATGAAATAAAAATAATCCGTCTGCTCAACAAAATCAACCGGATAGTAAGAGTTTGTCTCTTGTATAAAATCTAGAACCTGTCTGGTAGTCTTTATCTTAATTGGGATTTGGCTATCAAAAAAAAGAAAATGATTTGAGAGTCACGATACACTTCTGACAAATTCATAAATGAATTCTTTCGAATTATGGGCAGCCCTAATACATACTCCCCCCATATATATATATATATATATATATATATATATATATATATATATATATATATATATACACACGTGTGTTTGTGTTTATAAGTGAAATATTGTGTATAATATACGAATTTCGAACCACGTTGTCATTCTCCACTCCTGACATTACTATGTGTCATATTCGGGCGTTGCTCCACTGCTGTGCGTAATTGAAATTTTCGTTCGGTATTTTATACATAAATTCATACATATATATATATATATATATACACACACACAAATATATAAATGTATAGTTAGGTGGGAGTTTTCGAATCCGCGTCGACTACATTTATTAAAATAACTAACACAACTAATGTTCGAACGCAATGTTGAAGTATTGAAATTACAACAGACTATTAAATAGCAACCGTAAACATAACTCAATCGATGTTGTGCGCCGGAGTTTGAACTGCGAACGCCGACGTTCGTTTAACAGCACGACTGGCTGTTGCCAATTTCCGATTATTTATGTGTTTACGTTTGCATTCGGGGCCAAAGCAGAGCTGTGTGAAATTACTCGATGTGTTATACATGCACATGTGTACACACACACATACGCACACACTGTATGAAACATTTGTGTGCACGGTTGCCAGTATGTGTGCTGTTTCGGATTTCAAGATGACTGCATGATTGAATTCATTATTCGTAAAATGGAACTGTCAATAGAACTGAAGCTGTGAACATTACACTGATATGACGGTTTTGCGTAATTGGAATTTGTCGAGAAATTGTAGAACGGCGTGCGCGGGGACCGATCGTCCGACTCGCTGTATCGGCGATTAGGGAAATGCGAAAGTGTGTGCGTACACGCGCCAAAAAAAAAACTAAACTCGGATCGGATTTGTGTTAATAGCTCCCGAAGCGTAAATTAAATGAAAATAATTGAAAATGTTGGTCAATTGAATCTTTTTTATGAGGAAAAATCGATAGATGTAATTAAAGCGACGCATGAAAACAGTCGCGTGACAGAAAACGCCGATTCTTATCCAGCCTAGACAATTATACCACTTATAACTATTATTTAATGAAAATAGCTCTTACACACACATATATATATATATATATATATATATATATATATATATATATGTACACTATTGAATGCAAAAGTTTAATAAATATTTCCCAATAATAACGAACCGAGTATGGAAATTACAGGTTTGTTTTTCAATTATAACCTAAAATATAAAAACAGCTGTAATTAAAAAGTTAAAAAAATATTACTTTATACAAGTTGCTCAATTATTATATATAATGATTATAAATAATATTAACGAATGTAATCATTTTTTAAAAAATAGATTCACATTTATTATTCTGTATGTATTGTAAAAATTGAAAATGTTTAATCTTATTAAGAAATATGTTGTGATTATGGTCATTAAATTATAAAATTTCTGTTTGATCGACGTTTATAATACTGGATAATTAATTGAGATTTATTCGTAATTAACAACCGATATACAACAACAATCAATTAATTAACATTAATTGAAAATCTCGATTTGAAATAATGACCATTGTGTGAAGAGTTTAGTTACTTTTAGGATTGCGCAAGATAAATTTAATTAATGATTTCTAATACTGAAACAGACATGTCCATTTTTCTACTGAAAACACAAGACTGTTTCAGTAAAAATAATTAAATGAAATCTGAAGATATTTATCAAAATTATTGTATACTACAAGTACACGTAACGTAATATGAATGTACTTTTGTATGTGTGTGTGTGTGTGTGTACTCGGCTGCAAGTAAAACTAAAACGTGTACACTTTTCGTAAACAAGAGCTTCATTCGAGCATTGTTGCTCATATTTCGAAATACATCCATTATGTGATTGTAAAACTACTCTACGAAACACAAAGAATCGTCGCGGATTTGTATAGCAGACGTGAAACAGAAAAGAAGAAGTTTGTTGAACTTCGGAGTTTTCTCGTAAGTCACGCGAAGTTGTTCTCTTCGAGAAATATTTTAATTATGATTCCGTTAATTGCGAGAACGGCTATGGACGCGCTCGGAAAGTACGTCAGCGTGGTGGTACGGGGATGAGACGACGGCGATAGAGGACGAATGCAGAAGATGAAGACGGGCAGAGGTAGCGCTCGCGCGCGCGCTATTCAAGTTTAAATATTTACACTGGCTGCCGAGACTGACAACATGATAAAATTGTGCATATTTCACGTTAAGTAACTAGTCGTAAACATGGCTCTTGAATGGGGTGTCCGGGCGCTAGAATTTATTCGTGTGTGTCGAACAAAAGTGAGTATGAAAGCCTTTTTGATAATCATACAATGATATTTTAGAATTCAGTACATTGTTGTACGTTGTTTATAAACAGTACAATGCATTTTCACAAATGAATTCTTTTCTTGCCTCGCACAAACCATAGAAAATGTTTCTGACTAAAAGTCTTTTAACAAATCATTATTGGTGCTTTTTAATTGTTGTTTATGCACATTTCGATGACGGTTCTATTATCTTATTCCATCGAAATGCGCATCAAAAATGATCAGTAATGATTTGTTAAGGCGAGTTACCGGTCTAGACCGGTCGAAAAATGATAATTTTTAAGAATTATTTGTAAAGAAAAGAAAAAAGATAATCTTGTGAGGTTTTCTGCATTTTATTGAACATATGTTTCAGATTACAAAATAAATTTTCAATTTTATTTTTTTTTAAAATAAAATAGCGTCGGACTGGGTTCAGTACTGATTCTTTCAGAAATGTTCTTCGACGGTGGGGCATTTAGCTCCTTAAGTGTTTAATACACTACAAGTCAATCAAATCAATTACCAATATAAAAGATAATACAGATGGGATATAAGGAAATATTTAAAATCAACTTCACCTAAATAAAGAAATTGTCTATGAAACTAAATATGAGAAAATGAGAACAAAGGTGTTGAAAATTATTTTCCACGCAAGTTTTATTGAGAGTTAGCGACTGCAAGTTATCTCGTACATGGTCCACTTAAACACTATCCCCTTGTACTTTAATTAAATTCCAGTTTTTGGAACTTTCCACGAATACACTAACTCTTAATACTAAGCTTATGAAAATGTATGCTTTATAAAAGGTTGGACTAGTATGAGAATTATGTACACACACACACACACATATATATATATATATATATATATATATATATATATATATATATATATATATAAAGAGATGTGAACAATATATAGAGGAAGGACACATAAAATTCGGGCACAAAGTTACCGCAGGACGAAAATCATCAAATCCTAGCCAATCTCACAAAATCCCAACATACATCTTCTCTCTACAGAACGAACAAAACAAATATCGTTACTCAAAGTCTATCCCGATCTCGGTCTTTTGATTCCGAAACAATTACAGTCATTCTTTGTAATACATACACACTCACATATTTGATATACATATATATATATATATATATATATATATATATATATATATATATATATATATATATATATATCGATGTAAATTGATAGTGTTTAGTTAGATAAGCTCTGATTTCATATAGTATTAAAATATATGAGACAATCATTTATGAAATACAATTATTACTTTTCAAATAGTAATCCATAATGTATCATTTATAAATGCATAAATATATAAATTAAAAATCATTCTATATGTTTGTAATGAGTAAAGAGTTTTTAATATGAAAAGAAATTAAAAAAAAATAATCCGATGATTACGCAAATATTTCACTTGATAATTTTGATACCTTTTAACTCAGTACTTGAAATAAATTATTTTTATTTTCGAGGAAAACAATTGTTGTTCGACAATTTTTCGGTCTGTGTTTTGGTAATATCGACTTTGGTTTTAGTATTAATTTTGCTTCTAATTGGGTTATTGAATTAAAGATAGAAAAGAAACAAATAAGAGCAAATTATTTCTATGAGATCAAAACGGGTGGTAAAGCAGCAGCAACTGCTCGTAAACTAAACGATACTTTTGGTGTGGGTACTGTTAAGAAATGTACGGTGCAATGGTGGCTCCGAAAATTTCTTACTGGGGACGAAATCATTGAAGATGAAGAAGGTAGCGGACGTTCTTCTTCAGTTCATAACGACCAGCTAGTTAAATCATAATCACTCGCAACAATTCTAAACCTTACTCAATAGTTAGGCGTTAATCATCCAACAGTTCTAGACCACTTAAAACAGCTAGTGTATGAAGCTGAATATGAATTTGTAGGTCACAAACCTCAATTATTTTTCTACCAATCTAATAATTCAACATACAAAGGATTCGCCCCTTAATATCCATAAAGACATTTTTAAAATTTGATTAGAAATCGTTCAGTAAAACTTAAGAGCATATTTTACGAATTTTCAATATTTATTAAAAAATTTTTTGTACTGAGATATTTTTATATGTGATAATTTGTCTTTTATTATCTTAATAATTTTCAATACTATTTTTGACGATTTTATTATAGACACTAGCTGAAAAAGTTCTGAATCACAGCATATTGTTTTTCTTACATCCTCGAAATAAGGCAATAAACCAAAATTCTTAACGGGCTACAATAAAATGTTTATTGCGAAACTGAAAACGTTAAATTTTTTATTCGAAGAAGTCAAACAGATAGTTCAGATTACGTGTAACAAATGTTCCAATTATTTAAATTCTATCAGAAAAATATTTGTTTTTTTTCGAAATCATTTAAGCTGTTTTGTATAATCTCCGGGAAAGAACAATACCGTTTTAAGAACATTCAATTAATCTTATATTAAATAATGTCAGTTTAATAGACTGATCTCGATTTTTTATACCGTCGTTACACGAAAGTCGAACGATCGTTTAAAAAAAATCCGAGATAGAACGAATAATAAAACGAACAATCGATCATTTTCATCAGTTTGCGAAAGTTTTAAAAATAATTTTATTTACTGATTTCGCGTCCGTAAAGTCTCGACTATTTCTCTGCATGTAACATAAACGATTTCGTTCGATTTCCGATGCAATAATCTTTGATTAAATTTGATATAATGCCGCTGCGAACTTTTATAAATTACGCTCGAACGCGATTACATCTTTATTGTTTCAGATTGAGAATCATTTTCAGTTTTATTATCGTTCGAATGCTGAATTAATACAGCTTGGAATAACAGTTACTGTAATTACAATAGGGTTTAAGTCGTTTCGATTCGCATATTTTTTTATTCGATTTCGAATAACTATGCCCGTTTTACAGTTTGAATTATTGACTCAGATTTTTGGAGAACGCCGCCGCGTACATTCGTTCGGAGAGATTAAACTGATCTAAATTTAAAATATAACTCGTGTACTGTTCGATACTTAATAAAATTGTGTATTTTTATTGCGTTGACATCGATTTCAAGTAATTTTATTCTCGCGAATTAATTTATTTGAAAAATAAACAATAAGTACGTTGTATGGTCCAAAAGCGCTCGACCTGACATGAAAGTCCAGCTTTTGGGAGATATTTTTTTTGAATGATATGCGTTTACTTCAGTATCAAGTGTAGCAATTCAATTCACTGATCGACGATGAAGAACTGGAATTAAGTGAAAAGTAAAGCAGTATATAATAGTTGACAGTTTTACCATAGAGAGTGGTCAAACGAAGGTCTAACAGCTGTTATTTTCTGCGCAAGAACCTAGCACATACATTGTGTTTATGTCAATTGTCACAGACGAGTGAATATTAAATTTTGCTGTAAATTTGAAAAAAAAACTACAACAGAAAGTTATGAAATGTTAAAAAATGCATACGATAATAACACCTTAAATCTTAATAATCTATTTAAATGGTTTAAACTTTTCAAAGATGGATTTAAGGATGTTCAAGATGGCGCTAGAATCGGGCGTCCGTCGATCTCACAAAAGTTTGTGAAATTATGGAACAAGATTGCCGAACAGCCGGTCGAGTGATGAAAAATAAATTTAATGTCAATAAGGAGACGTTAGACAAATTTTATATGAAGAATTAGGAAAGTGGAAGATCTGTTTAAAGTTCGTTCGCACAGCCTTACGGATGAATAGAAACAGAGAAGAGTTGCATCGTCTACAGACTTGTTTCGACAATGCAGGTGTTCTTAACTGCATTGTCACTGGTGATTAGACATGTCTGTTTCAGTATGATCTTGAAACGAAACACCCGAGTATGGAGTGGAATAGAAAACTGTTACCAAGGCCGAAAAAAAGTTGCGTTTGCAAAAATCCAGAATCAAAACCATGCTGATAATTTTTTTCGGTTAACAGGGCGGGATCCGTAATGAATTTGTGCCTCAACTACAATAGTGTGTTCTACATTAAAGTGATGGAGAAATTATTGCAACGCATTTATTGAATGCAACCGCAATTTCTAGAAAAAGGTAGTCGGTTCTTGTTGCATGCCAATGCACCTGCCAATTCTACACTGATTGTAAAGTCATTTTTCATTAAACATGGCGTTGTTGAGATCAATCATCCACTCTATTCACATGAAATTGCACCAAGAGACTTTTAGCTCTTTTCTAATGTGAAAACTGTTTTTAAAGGGAAACGATTTCAGAATGTAGAAGATATTAAAAAAAAATGTAAACGCTGAAATGAAAACAGCTTCTTCGGACGCCTTTGCAGTCTGTTTTCAGAAAATTTTTAGAATGCTGCAATAAGTATATACACGAATATTTTTGTGAAACTATTCGAACGTGTATCCCGTTCGTCAGAAATCGTGTCCCGAAACGTGAAACGTTCAACGATCTCGCGCCCCTCCGCTGATAATATTTAAGAAATTTCGCGAACGCCGCGCCCGTTCTCCACGAAATTTATGTACTCGTTCGTGTAATACATAATTTAAATTCCTTCGAAAATTTATGTATATAACTTGCATACTAATTTTGTTGTTTTTGTTACACTTGTGAGAGAACATATCAAAATATCGTTCGGTGGAGGCGCGCGCGTGCTACAACAAGCCCCACACATTAGAGCGTTCTTAACGATCGATATAAAAACGTTTTGTTTCGACGTTAAACGGTTCATTATTTTTCGCGTACGGACGATTATATTTTTTTTCACTCGTCCCTACGTGTAGTCTTCTGGATTTATTCCTTCGACGCGGCGTGAAAATATCGGATCGTTACAGTGTATAACGCCTCGTCTGTGTGTATGTTGTACGAATACATGTGTATCATTAGAATTCATGTATTCATAGAATTATCGGTTCGATGACGATGCACGTATTGAAAATTAATTTTAAGAGAGGCGGACTTTCGTTATATTGACAGGATTTCGTTTTGCGTTTTACATACTAAGTCGGCGAGAGCTTCGAACTGTTGGTTTGGTTTTTCGGTGAATATTCCGTTCAGAGATCATAAAAATGAGGTTGAGTTTAATTTTATTCTCTTAATACGTTCGTTAAATAGAAATAAATTTCAATTCAATATATATTTTTTTTCAGATATAAGAATAATAAAATTTCTTGAATTGGATTGAATTAATAAAGTATGTTTAATCGAAAACAACCATCTTTTACTGAATTGTCTTCTCGATCTAATCTAATATTCATTTAAAAGACATTTATTATTGAAAGATAAAGAAATAAACTTCATTTGAAGTAGAAGTGATTTTCTGATCTACAAAAAAAATCATTGAGAATCTTTTTATAATTTTTTAATAAACATTTACTTTCACAAATGAATCTGGTTCTCCGAAGTTGATGAAATCGACATCAACTTGCACATAGGCATGAATTAAAAAGGAGAAATAATTATTTTTTGAATATTTTTAATCAGACAAGAAATTTGGTGGTTTGTGAGATAAAAAAAAATGATTTGTGAAAAAGAGTGATGTAACATTTGACAATAAATATCTTTCTGCGTTTTCAAGTGAAACATATACTAAATTTATTTTTAAGTTCCTTAATAGTTTTTTTCTCGTTTATAAACCTTGGTTATTGTATGAAATTGATATGAATGTAAGTTAAAGATCCTCATTATAAATAATCGGCTTATAAACTATTATTTAAACTAGAAAACAGTCGAGCAAGAAATTCAATTTTAATGTTAATTACAAGACAGGCACTTTAATCACTATTTAAATATGAAACTTATCGTTTTATTTCAAGTTCTAGAAAATTACAGCGTACAACATAAATTTTCAATATTAATTTCCTTCGAACGGCAGTTTATTGATCACCGCCCGCACGATAAAGGAAATGTCTGCAGCCATGTAACTACTACATAACAACTACTGGAACTATCGACCTGATTTCAACCGCAACTCTGTCTGCCTGTCTATTTTTTTCCATCCACGTCTAGTTTTATTACGTCGACGTTTTTGTTAGTCTAGGTTACACAGACGTTATGTATGTGAAAAGAACGTACGGATCGGCCACAGACGTCGTCGAAATTTTTTTCCACCATTCAGTTTCTTCAAAATCCGTGCACATCTCTCTGCACGCGTGATGGTCGCAGTACAAGTTCTAGTTCGTTCCGACGTCGATGAATTTTTATATTCTGAACTGTGAGAACTTTTCTGTACAATGGAGAGATCTCCCGCTCGTCATATTAAATAATATGTAACTCTATATAGAATGAAATCCGTGTGAAATATTCTGTCAAAATATCACCGTTTTGAAAACTTTCGAGACGCTTCGAAAAAGGTCCTCCTTATATTCAGACATTCAAATGTGTGTGCATATATACTACGTTGATCAAAAAGTTTCGGGAATTTCTATTTTTAAAGAACCGCTCAAACTTAACATTAATTTTTTTTAATGATAATGTTGATACTCCTTCCACTGAAATCTGTATTAAAAAGTATTGCGATCTCTCAAACCATTCGTGAAGAACAGCTGATGTTTTTGTAGTGTTTGATGTGTCTTCGTCGAATTTTACTATGTTTAAATTTATAAAGCATCGAGATTGTATTAAATTTTGTATTAAAAACGAAATTTCTTGTACTAAACATGGTTAAAATGTTAGAAAAAGTATTTAGAGATGAATGGTTAAAGACGAACAAACTATTGAAGATTATTTGAAGCGTTAGCATAAGACTGTTGCAAGCGATGGAGAATACTTTGGAGATAAAATAATTTTGTATGAATAATCAAATATTTTGCGTTTTATTTGAAAATTCCTGGAACTTTTTGATCAAGATAGTATATATATATATATATATATATATATATATATATATATATATATATATATATATTTATACACTAAAATCCTCTATTTAAGAAACCGGATAAAATGTATATAGAGTGGGTAAGCATATTCTTCATTTCTATGTGATAGTATTTTTTAATTGAATTTTAATGTATAAAATAAATTCTTGAGAAAAGTTTCGTATACTGCTCTTTAATATACTCTTGTAATATATATATATATATATATATATATATATATATATAAAAACATATATGAATAGACAATATATTCCCATGGTGGCTTTATATTTTGATACCAAGTTATGTAAACTGAATGATGCAATACATGAATGTTTCAGCACATCTGCGCTTTGTTTATGATGCAACTGTAACATGACGATGTCATTTTTTCAAATAAAAAACTTTTTTGATACGGAAGATTTATAGATTTTTATTATGCAGACGAATGATCGTCGATTGAAGCAATTTGGTATTATTTGATCAAAACATTGATGATGGATGATTTAAAAAAAGATTTTAAAATTATTTGCCAGTATGCGTTTTATCAAGTAGTCTTTAAAGTACTTTGTGTATGATTAGAAATAAACTAATTGGATTTTTAAGAAAGTTGTGTTATTTTAAAGATATATTTTTTTAACTTCAGCTAAATCGATATACACGTTTACAGATTAATCTCTGTTTCACTCCACAAAATCACAAAAATATTCAATAAATCATCATTGATCATTTTTGATAATTGCTTGTGTGCATTTCGATGGAATCTTCTTCAGAGAACCAAAGTACAGAAATATCTAAAAATCTGTGAAAATGGATTCAGGTAGTGTCAGAACTGTATTGTGAATAAATATCATGTTATCAATAGAGATATAAATGCGAGGAATAAATTTGAAATTGCATTCCGAAACTTGAAAATTAACATATTCTTTTGTATTTACATTCTGAAAGAGAGCAATATACGAAGTATAGAATATATTATAGTTTAGTTTACAAGAGATCCTCTGCTATTGTTGCTATGATTTATCTTATGCAAATCTATTATTGTTGTAAACTTCTAGCTGTTCCATCTTATCAATATCCATTCTTCATATATAAGAATCACAAAGATTAACATATTTTATAAAACTAGCAATTAAACATAAATAGAATATAAGAAAAACAAATATATATATATATATATATGTGTGTGTGTGTGTGTATGTGTGTGTATAAAAATTAATTCTCTATATTTAAATTGAATCAATCATAACCCTGTTTAAAATTAAAGAAACGCGGAGTTTGTACAACTTATACAACTGCACATTCTTCCAGTATATTTCGTACTGAAATTAAATACACTTTCACAGATGAATTCTTCTAACATTGTATCAAACAAAAAATGTTTTTTCGGTCAAAAATCTCTCTCGTTCTAGAAACGAATTGAATCTTCGCATGTAAAAACCATTGTATTTTCACAAATTAATGTTCGTCTCATTCCACAAACAGAAAATTGTTTGTAATCAGTGTGTGTTCACTGAATAATTACTGATTATTTTTAATTCTTACTTGTACACATTTTGATAAAGCTACCGTCAACTTCGATACGGTAACGTATAGAAAAATCTATTAAAAAAAATATTAAATAAAAAAATATTTGTATTTTGGGAACGAATGAAAAATTCATTGACTCAAATCCACCATCTGTTTTTCGACAGGGGATTCATCTGTTACCCTATAGACGGAGCATGCGGCCCTCGTCGCCTGTTGATGCGACCCGAGGGTGTAATGATATCATTTTCCTCTTATGTACATGCACTTGTTCTATGGAATCTCTGTCGCTTGAAATGCAGAAGCGACGGAGAGTTCACGGTACAACCGGGTAACTGACGAACGAACAAAAAGTACAAAAAGTGGTTTCACAAAAACAAGCTCTCAAGTGTCTCATCGATTTTGTTGTGTTTGTAGTTTTTTGTAACAAATATCTTTTAATTTTTTTTTAAAAAAAAACTAAACGCAGTTTTATTGTGTGTTATATATTAATAAACGTTAGATTGTACTTGCGACCCCCGACAAATTCTTGTGGACTCGACGTGGTCCAGAGAACCCAAAAGATTCGACACCCGTGATTTAAACAAATAGTAATATTTCTTTTATAGTCTTGTATACAAATAAATAAATTATGAAAAGTGACACCGTATTTATAACATTTCGCCGAACTAGAACATGAAACATAAATCGTATAAGAGATACTAAAAAAATAAAAAATACTACACAAGAAACAAATGATCGGACGCCGTCTCCGCCATCGGCGTCATTCCATCACCGCCCGTTAACGCCGTTCGTTCGTCTCGTTATAAAAACGGACAATCTGTTAGAAATACGTATTACGTACGAAATTTAGCACGAGAACGCTAATAAAGTTCAGAAATAGTTGTGTAATTATTATTTCAGACACCCGCGAGAGTAGATATTCAACTTAAATTACGCGGCGTGTCGGTTCGCTGCCATCGCCTTATAAACTTTGAGTCATAAAGCTCGCCGTTGCGAAACAAGAAATTAAATATCTATTAAAACTCTCTACACTGTTGTTGTTGTGTATGGTTGTCGGCGACGGCGACGACATCGTCGTCAGCTCTTTTGCATTTAATTTCAATATCAAACTTATTATGATCTACTGTTTGTCGACGAGATTATTTTTTTTTTGTTCAACAACAAACTGTTGAATATATACTTGTGTATATATACATATATATATATATATATATATATATATATATATATATATACACATACGTTTCATAATTCTAGTAAAGGTGATGGTACTCATAAGTTCATTTATACCTGACAAACCTCTACATTTCAACAAAGATTACCTACACGCAGTGAACAATGTTAAGCTCTGTAACCTAGACAAAGGTTCAAGGTTTAATCTCAACAGGAGTTTAGGCCAGAAAACAAATGAGTGAAGTGGAGATTATTAGGCGTTGTGCTGAACACACGAGAGAGGCTCCTCGCAGTAGAGTGGGATTAAACGGAGATCACATTCACACTATAAGAGCGAAATATCTCAAAATAAGAGACAACATGGCACAAATTGTCTTAGCTGAATAAGCCGTTTATCTGAAACGTATAGAATGTTAAACGGTTTAGTATGCCGCGCTGATGATAAATTGAAACGTGGACAATTGTATGCCGTACAAGAAATCATTTAAAAGATGATGGATACTTTATAGTCTGTTTTTTCATCTGGATTTTTTTTCATACAATGTACTATATTTATATTGGTCAATTGTGTAGACTTGAAATACTGTAAATTTCTTCAATGATGAATTAGAGAAATGTAGTCAATAATGAGTATTATTTTTACATTTATAATCAAATTAGAAATATATGATCGAAAACTTTAAAACAAATCGTAAGCCACACTAATAATAAATTTTCATAGAACACTCATTATAATCGAACCGATATTTCTAAGAGTTCTGTACGTTTAATTTTTTTTACTAGTAACATTAATATATTTGAAATGATTAATTTGTATCCTAAGGGTTTTAGTACTTTTATAGAGACTTTTCTGTGCGTTGGTTCTCAAGATAATGCCATCACTATTGAAATACTGATCAACGACAACAACCAATAATGGTTTATTGAACATTTTTGACTAGAAAGTTTGAAAGAACAGATGTAAAATAATTGTTTGTAATCTTATACTCCGTTTGTACAAACAGAGTTATTATTAGAAATATTAGTCTATGCTAAAATTCCTGTCATGCCGAATATACATTCAGTGATTGAAAGAGAAGCAAACTAGTGTTATGAACTATCTAAATTCTTTTACTAAACTAATTCGTTTTAATTTTAAAATTCTACTTCAACTATTAGCTTGTAGTGTCTATTCAAAATAAAACGAACCGAATTTATCTGTAAACAAGACACTTTCTGACAATAAAAACCTAATATTAACAAATATGTACCATTTTTAATGGGAGAAAGAATTTTCTGAACGTTTAATTTTTGGACCCGATTAGTGTTTGGAATTTTTTGACGTAAATCTTCTACTAATTTATTATAATACGTTTATTTTCCTTTAATTATATTTTCTTCTACTGGAAACGTTCAATTTTACTAATTAAAATTTAACTAATTCTTAACAAAATTCAACTTTTGGCTCCAACTAATCTCTAGGAATATAAATCAAATTTTAATTATTTATATTATTTTTAATATCGCAGTAGCCACATTTTCATCTAGCCCCTTTCATATATTTTTAATTATACAGAAAATAAATAACAGACTCCACGTAGATAAAATCTGGATGCACATTTTCAATAAAGACCAAAGATTTTCATCCTGTGTTTACATATCGTCCTGTCCTGATCGGTGCATTAAACTAAATTATCGAAACGATACAATAATTTCGAAATCAATGAACAGGAACGTGATTTATTCCAGGGAAATTTTAAAGATCATCCGGTTACATGTGCACGAAAAAGCTCATTATGAGACAAGTACAAAATGAACGATGAAATTCAGTTTAACAGGTGAACGATTGTAATATCCACTATATTGGAGATTCTTATCAATATGCAAAACACACTCACTATATATATATATATAGAGAGAGAGAGAGAGAGAGAGAGAGAGAGTATACATATAAAATTGTTAACAATATGGTCGAATGATTTTTATAATAAATTTTAATTTAAACATAAAATTATAAACATTTATAATTTTGTTTGAAATATAAACATAAACATTTTGTTCATAGAATAAAAGTGACTAAAAAGTGATTATATTTTTTTTACATATGTTTTTTATATATGTTTATCGAGAGCATAACATAAAAGACACGTACAGTAGGTAAACAAGGTTATTACACGGCACGGATATCCTGTCGTTTTGAAAGCATCATGACATCAGCGACCATGAACCAATATGTGTACGCATGTATGTATGTAATGAGTGACACGACGAGAAATCCAATTAGGTGGATGACATCGTACGCCGGTACTGTACAAAGAAGTGGTGTGTCGTTTATCTTTAATAGGGACCGACAGAGATCCGCTCGAAATTAAAAAAAAGTCATCGAAAGAATTATGTACGAAAATAATTTCATTATCGGCGACGTACACGCGCACCGAATACATAAAACCCGTCGACTATTGCGTCCACCTGGCCGGCAGCTTTCGCCTTTAATGTCGCTCGATCGACGATCGGCCGAACGCACGAATATTGAAATTTGTCGTATCGGAATTTTAGCATTCAGCGCGTGACGGAGTGGTGTTTGTAAGGCGGTTAATATGATTTCATGTATTGCATTGTATATTAGTTTGAGAACGGTTTACAGCACTTCATAAAGGGCTTTCATGAGAAAGAAATATAACGAATCAGTAATACACTCCCATTGAGAAGCATATTAGCAAGTTATGAGTTTTTAATGTTTGAAATGAAGCTCGTTTTCGGAATTTCATAGATGAATTTTTCATCCCAAAAACCATATATGGGCCAAAATGTTCAATAAATCATTTTATACGAAGCGCGTTTTTTAAAGTAATGTCTGTTCAGTAATTAGAAAAAAAAACAATCAATGATATATGATCATATGATTTATCACAAGCAAAACACATCTACATCCACATATTACTTTTCCACATAATCATCATTGACTTCCACGGATTTTTGATAGCGTGGCACCAGCTTCCTTATTCCTGTGTCGAAGAAATCCACCGCCTCTGATTTGAACCAATTAGTAACGCCTGTTCTTCGTCATTTCTAAAGGATGCAAACCATTTTTTGAGGTGCAAGTGTGGTAATCGAGATTGGAGCTGTAGGATGGGTCGTCAAAAATGTTTCATCTAGTCTTCTAACATTTGGACAATTCGAGCTGCGGAATGAGGTCGTGGCATTACGTACAAAAGTAGAACCGCACGTCTCCTGTTTCTTCGGCATTCATCGTCATTCCACGTTCAATAAAATCAACAAGCAAGACTCCTTTTTATTCCAGAAAACCTTGGCAATGGTTTTCCAAACAGAAGGCTTGCTTAAACTTCTTTGTCTTCGAAGACGACAAATTGTGCCTTTGAATCGACGTTTGTATGGGAAATCCAAATCTAATCTCATATCACAATTTCAGCAGCAATATTGTTTTCTTGTTAACACAAACCGGATCAAGGCATGAACCTAGCAGCTTACGGGATTATTTATTGTTGCATTCATTATAAATCACTCACACGTGGCATCAAATAAGAATCGAATGGCAGCAAAATGTCTGATGTCTTTAACCCATGAATCGGGTAAAGCTACTGCGTATACGAGGTCCATAATTCATGTTTAAACATGGTCATCTATGATTATTACTTATGGGTTATATCAGATTTTTCTGTACATTGGCGCTCTGAATATGATAGAATCGCCATTGAAATGCGCATAAGTGACAATCAATTCTGATTTATTGAACTTTCTTGACCTGAAAAACGTCTTGTTGTTTGTGAGATGAAAAAAAATCGTTTGTAAAAAAGATAGCAGATTTAACATGCAAGGCTGCAATTCATTTTAGGTATGAACGACTCTGTGAAAAAATGAATATTCGCCACTCACTCTCTTTGTATAAGTATTTGATTTAATTTTAAACGCACGATAATTCTTCGTCGTACAAAGAACGACCGTTAAAATGTATAAAAGAAATATATGGTCGATTGAAAATCTTGATACGTCGATCCTTAATTTAACATGCAAATCACTTTATGTTTAATACTCTTATTGTGATTTATATGGAGACTTTGCGTTGTATTTCCAAGAACAAACAATATATTTACGTGCATTTGGTACGTTGATAAAATTCGTACGTGTGCTACAATCGTGTCCAGATCCGTAGAAATTCCAAAACAGTTGCGCCGACGACGCATTATGCATTTCGAAAACGAAATCACATGCCATATTGCCATCAATTATGCTCGAGTGTCGAGTCAAATGGTAGCTGCTGATAACAATTCAATAATAATTTGTTTTCCGAACCAGCGGTAATGCATCAGTGCCCGGTGACGTATGGCATGTAGTCATGACATGAATACCACACATGCATGTTTCACGCACTGGTTCTTTATGCGAGGGGGCGAAGCGCCCTCGTATTATACGTTTAAGTAATATACTACACATTTGTTACGGGATTTGTTTGTTATCGTCGAATCTAGTAAAACCTGTTCCGTTTGAAAAATAAATAATTAGAACAATACTCTACAGGATAATTGAAGTTAAACAAGAAATTAATTTCTGAATATATTTATGACTGTGTGACTGAATTCTCTTTCATGAATTATTTTTTTCGTAACACAAACTACAAGAAACTTTCTGATCAAAAATGTTCAATAAATGAATACTCATCATTTTTTTTGTCACTCATGCGAATTTTCTATAGATTTTATTGTTTGCTTAAATTTAAATCTGTTTTTTAATAACATATTAGTATGGATAATAAAGAATATTTTGTGTTAAGTTTCATAAATATATTTATATAAATACAAAAATTATTCAGGCTTTTTATATAAGTCGTGAGTGTACTGAGACCTTTTTTGTTGGACTGGATGTCTTGTTTTTTAGTAAAACAATTCGATGGAAATAATAGCTACACAAAAGCTCAATTGAAACGTATATTATATATATATATATATATATATATATATATAAATCCTCTTTATGGACCACTTGTAAATTATTCGCAAACAGCGATAATGACACTGTTTACTCGCTGATATAAAAATTATATGACTTTAAAAACATCACATTCTCTGCAACAAGCCGAAAACGTTCACAAATGCGATAGTAAATAGTTTTTATGATGTGTATGGATATAAAAAAGTAGTTCCGAATAGACGAAAAACACACTGCAAACATAACATAGAAAGAACACACTCGCCTCTCTCACATACACACACACACGGACAGAAAGTCGTGTATTATGTCACATTGCGAGAGTTTCGAGACTTGCCATGCAGGACTTGAAACAAAGCATTCCCGACGTTGTTCCAGTCATGTCAGAATGACTGCTCTGTTTCACGCCAACTTTCAGTTCTTTTTTCTGCTCCGTCGCCGCACGGCCACTATTTTGTTTTTAACAAGTCGGCTAATACGGTACGCTTTTTTCACGGACGAAAAAAAAAGCAACGGCAACAACAACCTCCGAACTATTCCCAGTGAAGACAAAAGCTTTGAAACCACTCGATGTTGTGTTTGCTCGTGTGCGCCGGTCGGGCTTAGTGGTAGTGGTCTTATTATTATTTACCTTGCAGTTACTGTAAACGCGATTGTAATGGCTCTGTGTTAATAGAACACTGGAAATAAATAATGCAGAGAGTGTGGCGCTGGAAAGTATCTAACGACTCGAAATGTGAACGTTTGTTTAAATGAACGAATAGAAGAAAGACGATCGAATCGCAGAGTTTTCGAGCACGTCTCTGAAAAACAACGATCTCTCAGGACAATCGTTAAAAAATTCACAATAATTGTTTTAGTTTGTGATCTCGAACAATTCGATGATTTGCCGGTCATGCGATATTCAGCAGAGAGGAACGCGCATCGATCAAACATTCTCCGCATGTGCACAGCATTAACAGGATTTAATTTGGTTCGTTTTTTTATGATTTTTTTTCTCGTACAGTAATTTATGACAATTTATTTATGGATTTCGGACGTTGGATTCCTGATGGATTATACGAATTTGAAATTTTAATATAGCTGTTAACGATGGCTCGAATGTACATGTATTCAAATCAGTTCATGGCGTTCGATGTTGAATTTTTGAAAAGCGGTCGTGACTTTTATGTCAAATTGATTTTAGATTACTGGAATTGTTCTGCAAATGCATGTGGATATGTCATGCCTTATTAATTTCGAACGTTGGACACGTGATGCAAACTCACTCTTCGCTGGTTCAGAATTTTGGCAAAGTGTTTTCACAAACTGATTCTTTTTACGTCCCGCAAACGATACATTTTTTTTAGGTCGAATATATTCAGTAAATCATTACTGATGATTTTTAATCGTTGATTATTCACATTTCGACCAAGACGCCACCATCTAGTGCTAATATCAAATGACCATTTACCAGTTATTGGCCGATTTTGACCAGAAAAAGTCTGTATAGTTTGTGGAATAACGCCAGAATTCATTTTTAGAAGTGACAGAACTATTTAGCAAACTAGTTCTAATTGTATACTATTTACTAGCCCCTAACTCGCTCAGTGCTCAAATTTTAGTCTGAACAACTCTTGTAATTTGCAATACAATACCGAACGATAAAATCGAACAAATATTATACAAAATGATTATAGTAAATAAATAAGAAGTGATTTTTTCCCAATACCGTTCTAACAGACACTGAGGCTAAATTTCTTTTCACAAATGAATTGTTTCTTCACACAACAATGTATCAAAATGGGAATAAGCAGCAATTAAAAGTAATCAGTAATTATTTACTGAATATTTCTGATCAGAATTTTTTTGTGGTTTGTGAAATGAAAAAAAAAGCAATTCATTGGTGGAAATAAATACGAATCAGATCTTACAGGATAACATTTCGTTATCTGTTTCCTGCAATGACAAGTAAATATGATGAATACCACTCGGGAACAATCTAACGTTCTAGAACGGTCTTCGTACGTCCTACATATCCACTTCTAAATTCAATTCTAAGCGAATAATGTAATAATTATAGAAATATAAACGAGACACATTCATAACATTTAAAGAACACCGATGAATAGTGAATTAAAGAACGTGCAAAGCGGAACACCTCGCGATAATCTTAATGTATTGACCCATGAGAGAGAGAGAGCCCTTACGTTCTTTCTATTGATTTTATTTATTTATAAAACGGGATATTTCCCAGAACTGTTATTCACTGGTCGACGAACGGACGTGTGTCCTGCCGCACAGCTCTCGGATAAAATCTATTTTATGTCCATCGGAGGGATACCGTTTTTTAATATTCATTGAATGACCATTACTCCGACAGCCGTAACTGAACGCAATTTTCCTATCAGCCGTACATTTTCTTTCTCAGAGTTTATATGTTTTTATTCCCAGTGTCCTGCTTCGAATGATTTTTTCTTCTTTAAGTTTTATTATTCAAAATTGAAAAGAAATTTCATTTTTTAAAAAAAATATAACAAAATAAACAAGAATATATTTTTTTAAAAAATATAACAAAATAAACAAGAATATAATTATACGTTAAGGAGCGTGATAGATTCACAGTCTCCGTTTATAAGATGTTTATTGAAAGAGAAAAAATAATAAGACGAGAATATAATTGAATAGGAAAATGGGAAATATGCTCTCGAGACACGAAATACATTCGTCGAATGAACTCGGCTGCTGTCTGTTGTAATTTCTACATCTATGATGGTAGAAAGCAGATAATTACATCTATTTCAGTTTCAGTTTCTAATCGTGTTTGTCGTTGCTCGTTTGATTCATTAGCCGGGTTCTTATTAATGTCATATTCGATCATTTGAAACGGTGATGTTTACACTCGGGCTGGATCTTTCTCGTTTATCTTACAGTTTTTATCAGAGATTCTGTATAAACATCCGACTATATAAATAAAAAATCGAAGTAAATTCTGATTTATATAATTAAAAAAAATCCACTCATTTTGATAACTGTACAAATTTACTGACTATTATAAACAGTATTATCAGAAATATTCGAAGAATAATACCACCTCGAGTTGCGGTCAAAATCTGAATTAGTTACAAGAACTATTTCGCTACAGCCAGCGGATTCGCAACGGACTCTGACTCTCTCTGTATATTATGTTGTTTATAAATGTAAATATTTCTCAAGCGAGGGTTTTGGACGCTTGTATCGTGAATAATTAAAGAGCAAATTACATATTAGTGTTAAGCAACGGCGGTAGAGAGGTATATCTGTCTACCTAGGTAGACCGTTACAGGCAGACATGATTTACAGGAATCGGTGAGGTCATTGTGTGTTCTAGTATTTACAAGGTAGATGATTGTTTCGGTTATTACAAGCGGTTGTTGTGTGCATATTACGAGCGTAGGTAATGCGTAGGTATTAACGACCTTATGTATACCAACATTATGTATATATATATATATATATATATATATATATATATATATATATATATATATATATACAAACAAACAAACAAAAATGCCCTTTCCATAGATTTAAATCCTTGTTCAAGTTGAGAATCTTTTCGTACATCTAATTAATATACAATATTAAACTACTATTACACAATACAAAGTTGTACTAGCGCAAGTTTAAGAGGAGTTTCCGGTCTAGAATTTTCAAAAAATGATAAAGAACCTTCATCCCAGATATCGATTGTGCGATAAAAAAAAATCTAATCAGAAATATTCAATAAATCATTATGGATGATATGATTGTTGTTAATGTGGATTTCGATGACGATTCTATTATCTTGTATGATCGAAATGTGCATAAGCAACAATCAAAAATGGTTTGTTAAGAAAGATTTTTGTCCAAAAAAACGAATTCGTTTGTGAAATTGAATTCGACCAATTTTATAACTGAGTTGTGACAAAAAGACTTCCTTTTAATTCACTATAATCACTGTTTGTAGAATGGTTGATTGATTTTATCATTTAGTAGACTTTTCTTATTAATTATTTATAAGAAAAATATGGACACTCATTTCAATAAAAGATCCAAGGTACAGAACAAATATTTGTCTATATTTTGGCACTCTGGAAATAATAGTATACTCATCGAAATGCACATAACAAAAGGTCAAAAATAATTTATTGAATATATTTGAACAAGATTTTTTTATGGTCTGTGAGTTGAAAAATGAATTCATTTGTTAGAGAATTCAGTCAAAAGAAAAGAATTGACTTGTGAATATGAATATAGACCACAATGTAATGGTATACTTATACCTATTTTTCATGGATTTAAATACGACTGATTTTTTTTAATTATAACATATTTCATCTGTTCTGATCTAAATATTACCAGATATTTTGACACCGCAATGTAGTACAATATTTCACTGTTTTATTTCGGGTTGATTTTTTTTATCTAATTACTAATTTTCTCTTATCTTCATTGACAAATCTGTACTGTTTTATAATAATTGTGTGCGCGTACGAATAAATTCATTAATTATACGCATTCTATGTAGTATGAAGCGATATCATTGCAGTATTTAAAAAACAGTAAAAGAATATATCACTCACCGTTTCGTTTCCCGGATAAATCGTCGTCCGTTATCGTAAAACGCACACAAAAATACCATTAATAAACGATAAACTATCACCCACGGTCCATAAATTATGTCCGGCCAATTAGTAAAATAGTGTTTATTTGAAGATCGATACTGTTGTTCGTAAACGCACAAGAAAAGGTCAGATGTCATCGAAAGCAGTTACTTCGCATGTTCTTGTAATGTATGACTTATATAATTCAGTACCGTATTAATTACGTTACTTACATAGTTTAATAATTGCGAGACGTTCGTGGTAAACGTTGAATAGTTGTGTCGGACTGACACATTCAGACGAGACCTGTCTGTGTTTACTGAAACGCTGAATGAGGTAACAGATTTAATTGTCCAAACGAGAGCGACGAAGTGTTTCCATTATACAATTGTTTATGTTACGGAATCCTTTAAAACATTTTGCGGTTTATTCCGTTTAGATCGGTTTCGATATACAAAAATCATATTAAAATTCTGGAACTCGAAACCAGTGTACATGCGATTGCAGGTGCGAATGCGAATGGAAACAGCGCGACTCGTTTCCAGTCTTTATTAATTTTTTATACGTAGGGGAGCGAGGATAATTTTTATGCACCGTTTTGACGAGCTTGCATTTCCATCTATCAGTGCGTGTTGGTTTTTCCGTGTCAGTTCATGTGTCACTATGTGTCAACGGACTTAACTAGTGTCATGTAAAATTATCGACATGACATGTTTTAGACAAGTATTGCTTGTTTTCGAATTAAATTTCAGGGTTTTTTTAAAAAAAAAATAAATATACTGATAAGTGAATCCGCACGTTTAACACGGATTGATATGTCGGGAAAAATTTAAGGTTATAAATATTTATGATAAATATGCATGGCATAATATAAAAGAAAATATCGTGGTCGATTTTCGAACGGTTTTTATTTTAATTTAAATCAAAATGATCTGTCTGTAAGAATAATATGATGTTGATCAAAAAGTTTCAAGATAATTTGTAATTAAAAAATAAGATAGCTACCTAATACATGGTTTTCCAATAGGGACGCAATTTTTTGATTTAAAATAAAAAATAGGATTTGCGCTGAAATTTCAAATTTCTTCATTGTGAATAATAATTGGAGGTATGCTATTTATAAATGAAAAATAATATTGTGTAAGTGACCGGCGCATTCTCTCTTACAAGTAATCATTCTTCTGTTAAAATTTTCAGTAACATCCATGTACAACTGAGAATCTATCTCACCAATTATTCTTCAGATTTCATCTTTCAGGCCGGAAATTGTTTTAAGATTATTAGTATACACATGTCCTTTAACACGACCCCAATATGTAGTCCAACGGTGTTAAATCGCAGGATCTCAGCGGCCAATTATTATCTCCACTTCTGGAAATAACAGGATCAGGAAATTTCGTCTTCAAAAGTCAATTGTTTCATCAGCTGTGTGGCTTGTTTGATCGTCCTACTTGAACCACATGTCGTTCAGATCAATATCATCGAATTCTGTCCACAAAAAAATAGTTACCATGTTTCGGTGTCTTTCTCCATTCACAGTAATCGCTTTACCAGCATAATTCTCAAAGAAGTAAGGACCAGTGACTCCATCGGGCCTATTGATTACTCTTTTTGTATGCAGTGGCTTCCAAGATCACCCTCGGATATTCTTCATTCCAGATTCGGCAGTTTTTCTTGTTAATGTGGCCAGAGAGTTCGAAATGAACCTTATCGCCGAAGATAACTTTTTCAGGAAAACCGTATTGTTGTTCCGGTATCCAATTAGCAAATCTCCGATGCAGAAATTGGTCTGCTGGCTTCAATTCTTGTGTTAATCGAATTTTATATGCCATCAGCAATAAATTCTTATGCAAAATACGCCATGTGATCGTTTGTGAAAGGCCCAATTGCTGAGAACGTCGTGGCATTGACATTCCTAGCTCTTTCGATACACTTTCACGAACCAAGTCAATGTTTTTTTCAGAACGAGCACTACGAAAACGTGTTGGTGTTTTTTTTGTCTTTATACGATCCAGTCCCTTCAAATTTAGTCACTAATCGAAGAATTATTGGTTGAAATGGATGAGTAATTTACGAAATGTATTTTTTGGAACGACCAAATTCATAATACAATTGTATCATTTCAGTACGTTCTTTTTGTATACAAAGCCATAACTAAAAATTGTTATGTCAAAAGTTAACAAGTGTAAAGTGTAAGTTATAAAAAAATACAGATATCAGCTTAACATCTGTGAAATATAACATCTGAAAAAATTGCGTCCTTATTGGAAAACCCTTATGTTCATTATATAATATCTTCTTTAAAATAAACTCTGACTGGTTTATTAACACTGGCCAATTATGGGCGCACAGCTATAACCCCGAAATGAAACTAGCTTCTAAAAATTTGATATTTTGAGTATTTGAAAATCCAGTAACAGGGATCCTAAAAAGAGATATGCCTTTTATTTGATTATCTACTCCCCTCTTCAATTTAAACTCGAATTTTATCAATAATCACGATTTATATGCACAAATGCAATTATATTGTGCATAAATCACGGTTTATCTGAATCCTTTCATTATAAATATGTACGTTGGGTGGATAGTCTCTTTTTTAAATAAACAAATCCCTAGATTGAAATTGCTCAGCAGTTAAGAGAAATCGTCTGTGTGCATTCCTAGTCAAACCATCGACTATAACGCATAGAAGCACGCTTCATAAAGTATCCGTGACTAGATATCAAACGTGACACGACCGTACAGAAACCCTCACTGAAACCTCATACCACACAGAACTAGTGCTCGGTCGTTTTCTGTCCTATTCACGACACTATTACGGCCCATTGTAATACATATTTAACAGGTTCCCATTGTTTCGGCCCGCGGCGGTTACGACGATGAAAAAGATTATGGTAATACATATTATTTTATACGTCGACCGCTTCTGGGGACTCGTTGTACGTTCACCGTACGCCCATCGACGTCGTCGACTTCATTCCTCTCTCTACACACACACACTTTCACACAGAATCCAACGGATGCAGATGCAATCTGCTTAGGCACGCTTGTCGCGACGGCCTGCATAACTGTTTTAACGTTGACTTGTAAAACAAATAAAGTTAATATTATTCATGTTACAATACACTCGCGTAGTGAATTATTTAAATGGAAACATAATTCATTCTGCACATAAACAGTGTAGAGTTTTCGAATTCGTACATTAAATATGATGTACATAACGTGCATATTCATTCATTCATTCATACAATGAATATATATATATATATATATATATATATATATATGGAAAAGTTCTTCTACCTGGAATTTAATTTCAGAGCTATTAAAGATAATGAGTTTGCAGTAATAGTAAATTTTTAATAGCTGTATATAATTAAAATCCTCGTTGCTCAAGTGTATCATTTAAAATACTAAATATGTTATGTTTTTAAGTATATATATATATATATATATATATATATAATGATAATGAAAACGATATAAACATTTGGCAGGACATTTAATAATTAGATGTGTACGAAAAAAAAGACTGAGATAGATGAAAAAAGTAAAAAATATTCACTTACATTGTAGAAGAGCGTGAATGAATTTTTTATTTCCAAAATAAAGAATTGTTTAAAAATTTGAAAATATATCTTTGAAACTAGTTGAAAAAATTTGTTGTAAAAGGTATATAAATTAGACGAGGAAACTCTTTTGTCATCGAAATTCTTTTAATTTGATTTTGATTTTGGGTGCTTTGTAGCATTTCTGGTCAAATACTGTATTAGAAACAGAGTGTGAGAGAACTTTGTCGTTGTACGAAATCAAAGTACTATTTTTCTAATCTAGCTACTGTTTCTCATTCGATTGATTTGATATTTTTTTTATAAAAACCCTGATTGATTGTTTAATGATGAGGTATACGTTTGAGATGAACAATCACTCGAATATTAAAGAATGAACGAGTATTTAAGATTTTAGGACATACTAATGTTTTGTATTCATTAAGGACCGAACACATATTGAGTCATCCCATAAGTAATGCGGTTAAAATAAGTTTTGAATCGACGTTTTAATCTTGATCCAAATTATGTTTTCCGTTATTATTTACTTCACATCTTAATCTTAAATTTTCAATATCCGGCCGATAATATTTTTTGGACTTTGCATTAAAGAAAGAGACAAGCTTTGATCTGATAACATAAATAAATAGATAAAATATTGATCTATTAAAGATTGATCCATCAAATCCAGTTAAATCACAAGAAGTTTTGGAAAAAGAAATGAATTTTACACTGATTAGATTTACATGGATTAAAAGTATTTGAGATAATGTAGAAAAATTTACAGGTATTTAATGGATTGGTTTTTGTGTACAAATGAATTTAATCTTTGTGCTAAAACTGTAAATGGGGGTCTCCAAATAATTCAGTTATTTTTAATATCATTCATTAAAAACATATCTGCCGAAATTATAATTCATTTTAAATTCATTTATTCAAATTGCGCTGTTAGAAAAAAAATGATGAAAATAATCTATAGAAAGAGATGTAAATCAAACCCGAAATTTAATAAAAAATATGTGTTTTCGAATATGTTCATAATATGTGTATTTGGAAAATATATTCGGATATTTTCCAAATATACATAAAAATGTATGATTGAAATTATATTTGTAAACGTTCATGATTTACCCACTTGTTAAACACAAACGGAAATAGTAAACAGGAATCAAATAAACATATATAAATCGTCAATCTGTAAATATGAAAACATGTTTGTTGTCTATGCAGCATCCAATATAAAATAGTACATACACACACATCAGAGATCACAAAGTCATGCGCACGTAATAAGCGGTTACGGATAATTTCACATACTTGTAAAACACACACACAAGCGCTCGCGGAGATTGACAGATTGCATTGCGGAATCAGATACGAGGAGTGCAAATTATTTCCGAAACCGCATATAAATTTCAGGTTAGCGCGCATATTCGCTGAACTATTTGCGGCGGGACGGACGGTCGGGGGAAACAGAACGGCGAGAGATGTTCAGTTAATCAACGCATCGAGGATTATATAATTAGCTGAAAAGTCAGCGGAGTCGAACGAAATTGCATTGATAATTAGTTGCTAGAACTATATTCGCAATGACTTTGTTGCCTGTAATCGACGTGTATTCAAACATGGAATCTAATTACGTACAGTTAGACTCTAGTCAAGCGGTTCAAGTACCATGAAATGACTGAAAAGCGCACTGGATGAGATAACATAAATTAGTTGTTTTTTTTCTGATAATCGACACAAAGAGCTTATACATTTTTGATCTTTATTAATTTTATAAAAAAACAATTCATATGTAATGGCATAAAAATCAGTACTCATTAACACATGCATACAAAATTAATCATTTCATTAATAGAATATGTTTAGTAATTTATATGTATTAAAACAGTTTTTTTAATGGCAATATTGAAATCATTTTTTTTTAAATTATGTATGGTTATATTTCATGGGATAGTGCTTGTGAAAATAAATCTGATTTTCGTTTATAAAACTCGGTATAAAAGTAATTGCAACATAGTTGTTGAAGAGTGGATTCTGAAATAGTGTCGAAAAGCATCATGTTAATTGACTGATTAATATATAAGACCTGTTATAAACTGTGTTAGTGATTTAAAGAATATGAAATAGACTGTCAAATATAACTTCTTAAAAAAATGCGTCCCTGTTGAAAAACCATTTATATATAAATAGAACATAATTCAATTAAAATTAGTCTTTAATATCTATTTGAGGATGTCACTCGTGCCGAAACTAGTGGTAAAGAATAGACATTAGATTCAAAAGGACGAAGACCAACAGGATAGTAAATGAAATTATTATTAGCATGTGATTTGAGCTTCACCTATATATATATATATATATATATATATATATATATATATGCCATATATTTATATGCCATATGGATATATATATATATATATCCATATGGCATATAAATTTTAATTTATCTCGATTATTTATCAAGTATCAGACGTAGTATGTTTAATTAAAATTGAGTAGTTCTAACATTATTAAATATATATAATTATTCAAGTACTGATTAATTCTGAAAACTAATTCTGATAGTTCATTTTTAAAACAGCGCTGAATATTTTACCTGCGAGTCAATGTCAGATACCTTTCAGTATTCGATTAAACATTTTTTTTAATGATAGATTGATTTTGTAATTTTATTAATAATGTATTATTTAAAAATACGAAACGTAGAAATCGGGTTCGAAATTCAGTCAACTAGAAATAATGTCTATAAAAATGCTTTTATTAAATCACTGTAGATTGATTGATTGCTTTCAAACATACGAATTCTTGATTTTTAAACAGAAAAAATCGAATTCTATTTCTCTCGATAGACTGACAGTGTTTTATTTAATGCAATCAATGACTTTTATAATTAAATTCAATGGAAATGAAAAGAAACAGTGTTCGTTTTTAATGTGAATTTTATAAAAAGTGAAATATATTAATACTACTCACATTGAATTTCACGAGATCAGGTCGACACTATTATAAACATAATGGGTTGAAGAAACGTGACGTCTGTTCAAACCGCTCGAGTATTTCTATTATGCGCTCATAACACTGGGCTTACAGTCTTAATTGTCGGCTTACGGCTACGACGACGTCACAAACTGCATGTAATTGACAGGTATTTGGACGTATAGTTTATATAAGCGACGCCGTTCGACGTTCAATAGTGACGATGGAGTTATGCAGCAAATTTCAACTACGAAACTATGCTTATCGATATTGCAGGCTGAGCACAACGTCATTCAAACGCGCGTCAGTTCATTGTAATAAAATAACACGAACTGTATTCAATTTGCGATACATAGAACAGAGTACGTTCATAACTGTCAAGTATTAAATTTCCTGCGCGACACGGAATATGGATCGGAGTGAGACTGATCTCGTAGACGAGCCCCTTTTTAATCTTGTAGTGGAGACGATGCAAGAGTGCATCATTCGAACACTGATCGATTTGAAGTTATGAAAAATGTACGGAGTTAGAAAGATTGTGATACGAAAAAGAAACAAATAATAGATTTTAAAAGACTAGAAGCCACTTCGACGTACTCTTTCATCTTCTAACACAAACATTGCCAAGTGTCGATTTAAAATTTTAAATTTATCCTCATCGATTCGAGAAGTCTATTAAAAAAGAAACGAGGTTGTCGATATTTTTTTTTATTATTAAAAAAAGTACAGGATTCAAAGTTTGTCTAGTTCAAAGTAATCAAAGATTATATCATTCAAGTTCCTGTTATTTCTAACACACTTCTCTTCCCACACTTTGAAATATTTTTAAAAGATCTCCTTGAAACTATTTTTTAGATTCTCTAATATACACCTCTTTATGTATTCCAAGTCATCAAAATGATTCCTTTTAGTTTGGAACCAGAAAAAAACGTAATCGTCGAGATCTGGCAAATGGAGTAAATGTTCAATTTTTACAATTTGTTTTTGGAACAAAAATTACTTCACTGACACTGCTAAATAAGAAGATGCGATGTTAGAATGAAAAATACAGGTAGGTAGCCTAGAACTCTGACCGTTTACGACGAAGTTTTAAACACTTCAGAACATTCTTGCAAAACTATTGATTGACAATTTATACTTCTACAAGATATTCTTATACTTTTAATTTTGAAAATATAAAGAAAAATAAAAAAAATCTCTGATTCGGTCAAAAAGAAGTAGTCATTATCTATTGAAGGCTTTGTCTTTTAGTTTTTAGATTATATTGAAATAGCCATGACTTACTTATGATAGCACTGCTTTCATCTAAGAAAGTCTGCTACAGTTGATCATTGTTATCGACCCTCTCTCGAAAACCACAAATATTCATTCAAATAAGAAAGTGATAACTATGAATAATGTAAAAAAATTAAGGTAATTATCACTAGTTATCTATTGCTTAAATAATATATATATATATATATATATATATGTATGTATGTATGTATGTATGTATGTATGTATGTATATATATATATAACTTAATTATTATCATGAAAAATATAATAATGATTACGTTATACATGTTTAATTTTCCCTATATTTTTCTTTGTACTTATTTTTTGCACACCGCTATATATATATATATATATATATATATATATATATATATATATATATGTTTCATGCATAAATGTATGTATATAAACAAATAAACATTTATAAAAATACAGAAAATCTAATTACAGCGTATGAATAACACTACAAAAAAAGAGCAGTATGCTCGTCGCGTTAATTTCTCGTCTGTTTGTGAAACCTCCTTTTTGAAAAAGCTGCTTTGTTGCTGTCTCCCGTCTCTGTAGCGATACATGTATGAAAAAAGGAAACATTATTTATTTAACAACCGCGTATCTGGAAGTACCTAAATAAATACCAGTAATACAATTTATGGACAGATCTTGCGCTCTGTTTTTAACGAATGCTAATTTCGCAGCAATTGCGAGCCGCTGTTTTTTTTTATTAAAAAAATCTGTATTTATTTATCTGCCCTGTTTCAAATTTTAATATGAAAACTATTGTATATAAAAATGTAGTTAATATCGAGGTGTGTAAGTTTTTTTATTTTGTTCTCGTTTTATAATGTTTAATAAAATTCGGTTCAATACTGAGCCTCTTTCCCGTCGATTAACCACGTACGATTCAATAAATACACGTGCATGTATTTAGTCTGTATGTTATGTATCTACGGTTTGATGTAGCACGACTTGTGAAGATTTTTCAAGTAGATATTGTCAGTGAGAAACTATTGGAAACTTGTGCGTTTCGAACGATTGTTAATTCTGAATGTACAGTTGTGGGCTGTATAGATGTCGAAGGATACCGATGGATGCTTGAACGAAACTGTATAGTATTTACGGTTTGTAAAGACGAACTTATGAAACTATTCTGAACGATCGTCGACGATTCAAAATTCGACGTATTCAAGTCAAAAGTTTGATGGAACTGGGTTAGTAGTGAATAATTCCATTGCAGTGAGCAACGGCGATGATTGACTCAGAAGTATGTGGATTATGTGTACCGGGATAGATTAACAGTCCTGTAACGGGCTATCGTTTTCGCTTCAATAGAAACACATAACCGATTTGAGGTTCAATCGGAACGTTTTGATTTTTTATCGTTGCGTATTCAGTGTTCCTGAAACTGTATTCCGAATGACGTGATTTGGTTTTCCGTGAAATACTTTATTTGTATATTTGAAATCTACTTGATAATTCTTTGGAATAATTTTAAAGTAACGTCGGAAATTGTTTATTAAATGTCCAGGAAAATCTAGTACAGACAATTTTATTAATTAATATAAATTTAATGAATTATCAAAGACTTGTGATGTTAAAAAAAACTGTTAATTAGAGAATAGTCTTGACAAAGAATAATTAGCCTTGCTAATTATATCAGATAATTAATGTATTTTCACAATTATATATCTTTAGGGGTTTACAGATACAAATTCGAAAAAGAACGATTTTTTTATAAATGTCTAGGAAAATTTAGTACAGGTTTTTGTGTATTAATCAATAAAGAATATTCTAAACGAGTCTTCAAATACTTATTATGTCGAAAATTTGTTAATTATACAATCATCTTGACGAAACATAATTAGCCATACTAATTATTTCATATAATTAATATATTTACAGCGTATATATATATATATATATATATATATATATATATATATATATATATATATATATATTTACATAAATGAGTGTACACAAACATTAGACGAGACACGCACGATGATAATCGTGTGTGTTTCTGGTACAATGTTTTCGAAACCAATGCCGAAACAGTGTTG
>CM068319.1:41551458-41613958 GCA_034766995.1 Acanthacorydalis orientalis | reverse complement strand
TTTTAGAGTATTTCCTGTGTATATATCATTTAGTCACTTGTCCATACAAATTATCAAAAATGTTTTCCCGATTCTCTTCGAATCCAAAAGTATATGCTCCAGCCCATTCTGTAATTATTTGTGCTTTGATTGTGGAAACCTCAACCGGAGTAAAGTTTTTAGTCGTTGAACTAAACACAATATACAATTATAAAAAGTAATTACGGATTGACATAATTCACATTTTTTTTTTGTATTTACCCGACGAATATTTAGAGACGGATTTGAAATTCACTTTCACATATCCATTCTTTTTTTCACTCCGTAACTTATTTTCTGATTACATTTTTTCAATAAATCATTATTTATCATTTTTGATTGTTGCTTAAGCGTATTCTAATGAGGAGACCTTCATCACAGAACGTCAAAGTATAGAAAAATCAGAATTTTTTCAAAATTAATTGAACATTCCTGGCCAGGAAAGAGTTTTGTTTCTTTTCCTGCACCGTGACTCGAAATTCAGTTTGTGAATATAATACAGATGACTGATGTCTAAACTGGAAGGCACACTCACTCACAACTCTGTTTACCTCATATTATAGCGTACGACAGAACTTTCCCAGCGCCGTACGTACATCCTCTTGCACACAATTCGTCTTTGACATATTTTGATGTAGATGAAACGACGCCGCTCGAACGATCTCCCGTACCATCTTATTTCCTTTTCGATCATTCCCGTACGGCGATATTCATCTCTTTCCATCACCGCACGACAAAACGCCGTCTCCGTCATCGTTCAGATTCCATAATCCACGTCGTCGTGCGCGACGCTGGTTCTCTGTATGCAAACCGACGCACTCGTGTAAGTACCTTATTTCCGCACATGTTAGTACGGGGGCGGTTTACGGGCGTACGTCCCGACGTCGACGGCGTATCGCGCCCTCCGCGCTTCTGCCGCCCACCACTCTTCGGAACGTTTAAATTCGCGCACGCCGATGTACCGTTGCCGCTGTTACGCGACGCCGCACCCGTCGCACTCGCAAATCCGACCTATACGCTCATATTTATTAAGGAAGTTTGTCAGCGGCTCTGTTTACCGCAGAACAGACGTTTAACTTGCGCTAATGAGATTCAAAAGTAAGGTATATTAAGCAAACACCACGCACGACTGAGTATCTATTATATGATCTTATTTTAAATTATGATTTGTTAAAATGTTTGCAATCTTATATAAGACTAGTGTAATCTCATCAAATTTCGAATATTAACGCGCACACTCGCATAAATATTAATGAAAATGTCGGATTCATATCGAATATAGAACAAGATGTGACGTATTGATCTCTCATATACCTTTTATTCTGCATTATTAAAACGTCTACTAGTAACTAATAACACAAAGTCGCATAAATTCCTTGAAAATGTATTTTATATCGAAATAAAAAATTCTGACACTGTTGCTCAATTCATTTTCATAAATGAATTCTTTTTTCACCCCGTAAAACACAAAAGATTTTTCTGCTCATAAATGTTCAATAAATCATCATTGATCATTTCTGATTCTTGATTATGCACATGGCACCATCTGCTGACCGCCAAGCTACTAAAAAATATAACTCTGTGAAGTTTAATCTTCTTTGTATATTGTTACTGCTTATAATCAAACGTTTTTCTATATAATTTGTACACCCACCTCATACTACGATTATCTGGTTCCAAATAGCTTTTTATATAGAACGAAAAAAATTGAAAAAGAAATGTTTATAACAAATGTTCATAGAAATATTGAAAATTCAACGCCCTACTCATCGCAGCGTCCAAAACGACCAAATTAAATTCGTAACTTGTACTTGAACCGCTGATCAATCAGTTGCGAACGCATCCGTACATCCTCACTCACAGGTATCTTTCATGAATGTATCTATCATCGTTCAATGTATGTACATGTCGGTGATAAATAATAATCATTATTATGATATATTGTACCCTCAACGGTACGTATTTGCACATAATTAAAAAAGGCCGCAGCGCAAACAATCGCTGTAAATATTTGTGCATTTAATGCGATAATATACACTATATGGTGTATGTGTACGTGTGTGTGTGCATGTGTATAATAATGTTAATATAAACAATAATAGTGCTGAATTGTTTTGTATATAACGTATGAACGCAACGGAAGTACATTTATAGTACCGGTGTTGATGTGAATTCAATTTGTAATAAATTCACATTAAATGAAAGTAACTATACATATCTCTTATTATATATTATATATTATATATATATATATATATATATATATATATATATATATATATATATAATGTAATATAATATAATATAGACATGTATTCGTATGAATGCGGCCACAGATGACGGCGGCTGTCAGTCAAATAACACAATCAGTGAATTAAAATAAATGTTAAACACAATAAAGCGTATTGCGTTTTATGACTTTTTTAATTTTATGTTCGGCTGATAAAAAGTTAATGTTGAAAAATGGAATTATCATTTTAACAACAGTGGATTTTTGTATCATTTTTATTTGAATAAAAGAATGAAAATGAAGCGTGTGTATAGTTTCAGATCTGCATAATGTGTATACATTTATTTAGTGTACGGGAAGAGAAGTGTTCATATTTGAAAGAAGACCCCAGTTTGAAAATTATTCGGATGGTTGTGACGTCAATAATTGTGTCATGAAATTTATGATGGGGATATTGAACGTTTTAATGAAAATATGTATAATTTTTATGTTATGTTTCTTTATTGAGGGATGTTTATTAAATAATGACTGTGGCTAAATTCACTGTAATAAATAAATTCTTTTTTCAATCTATAAACTGTGAACTATTTTGGAAACAGATTTACACCGATTGTCTTCTAAATTATCTGTTTATTTTTTTATTATCTGAAATCTTTAACTTTTCATCGCATACATTTGATTAAATGTCAGTTGAGAATGTGTTCTTTTAGCATTGATTATCGATCTTAAATCGTCTCGGAAGTGCGTCTAAAATTACACGCAAGGGAAACGAAACGAATACTGTATAAGTTTGAGCAAATATTCGATATCTGTATAAAAACTTTACACATTTTTCTCGTTCTTCCGCGTGCCTATCTCGTTCCTATCTCAACACTGAATATATATAGTGTCACACAGACAGACACTCGAGCGCACACAAACACATATTTGTATTCCGTTAGACTGTAACTCACGATGACGATGACGACGACGGGGTGAGTGAGTGAGAACGGGCGGATGGTCGTGTGTGTGCGTGCGATCACACCCCCGCCGCCAGCTAGTGTACGTCTCGGCCGCAGTGGGAATATTTGCAAATATTTGACAAGTATTTTGTCAAATCTCCGATATGAAGAAATATGAGCACGTATGCGGTCCGCCATGATCGGTTTTTATCACTTGTTCCATGTTTGTCTTGTCTTTTCTTTCACGCGCGACGCGTTCGTTTCGCAGACGACGACATAAATATTTAAGCTGATTTTGCATGAAATTTGCATCGTGCGTGTTTTTTCCGAATCGCAAGATTCGAAGCTTGACCCTTCTCCATCTTTAAAGGAGGACAAAATCAATACGTGCTTTTTTCAGTAACGAACGGTTAGTTTTTTCCCTAACCTGTTGTCTGAATACCAATTTAATTGAAACAGTTGTTCACTCTCGATACTATTTAATTATTTCTAGAATAATCTGTTCTGTTTTTTTTTTCAAAACGTTATTTCATGATGAAAAACATGTTTCTAGGACTTTGTTTTGATTTGACGAAAACGGATTTCGTTATGTTTGAATTACATTATTAATTATGATATAATTTGTTTAATAACGTATTTCTCTATTCATAAAAATCAAAACGCGATCGTCGTCATGTGTAACCGATTATTTGTGTTCTGATTGGTCGATGGAGACCATGTGTTCTCTGTTCTGATTGGTTGACATCAGTCACATGCTTGTAGCTCTCTCACGGTGTACAACTAAAGAGGTGTATACAATTTCAACGTAAAACGGTTGACATTTATTCGAAATATTGTATTCACTGAAGCTATAGAGTAAAAAAAATTGTTAGACATTTTAATATTATATTTTGGTGTGTTAATTATTATAAACTTTTCCAACAAAAATTTTTCAACTTACATTTTACGCTGATTATTTTGTGTGTATAATTTGTTAATTTCTATTGTTTGTTAGGGTGGAGCGAACAGTGGCGAAACTCCTTCTGAGGTTGGTGAACGCAGCTTTCTAATAATATACAATAGTTTAATTTTTTTTACTGTCAGCTGATTTTCGATTAAACATCGGGCGTTAATGACCTTAGTTGTCGAAGCGCCCTAAAACCCCAATAACCAATTAGTCAACCGATTAGACATATGATATCCATTTTACAAGCTCAGTTATGACATTTTTGTCTTGTATGTGATGAAATATAGGTTCAGAGTTAATCGATTCTATTATCAATCTTCTTCAATCATCTTCATTTTTCTCAATCAAAAAAACAACATTATTTCTATGTGTGCACCTGTAAGACTACCTGGAATTTCAATATCGAATTCAATGTGATATATGATGGTTCGTCCTTTGCGCTGCTTCATCTTTAAACCCATTTCTGAGTAATCTTTACACTGAAGGTGACATTTTAATCAAAAAGTCTATTTATGTTTTTTTCATTAAACGTTACTACTGACCCTTGGCACTTTGAAGATGTTAGATACGATTTTTTTATGGGTTGTATGATGAAAAAGAATTTATTTGTGAAAGTTGATGTAACCACAATGTCATGACTGTATTTTGAGCATCATTGTTGCGAAGAATTTTTATTTATGAATTGAATTTTATGTTATTATGTAATAACGAATGAATAGTATGGTAAAGTGAGTTTTGAAACAATACACCATCCTTCTAATACATAAAAAAGACGTTTAGGCATTAGGATTGGAATATCGCAATCTTTCGAGTAAACAGAAATCTACTTTAAAAAAGATCGAGCTTTTTGCAGTCGTTCTCGGCCGATAAAAACGCCGTAGAAAGTTTTTCTCATCGAGGAACCCAACTGAATTGGAACCACAGTGCACGGATGCGTGCACGTTATCGAAAATGCAATTAGTGGGCCGCTTACGCATGCAATGATTAAGAAAACGTATCGAATGTGTAACGGCGCCGAACGGAGAAACCGTACGAATTGGGAAAGACAGCCGAAGAATGTTCTCTCCCGCAGACACGCACATTCGTCGCCGTGCGTGCGCTTGATACACGTGCGTGTGCGTGTTTGCATTGAGAGGTGAACGTTTACATGTCGATGGTTGCGGGTAGTATAAATTGGCAGCGACATTCGCGCTCTGCATAAAACATGAATCGAGGACGACAGCATCACTGAACGATTGCGGACCGGGCCGGGCGACGGCTCGACAGGGCGGACGAGGAGAGCGCGCACCCCCGAATCACATACTCTTCGAACTTAAATTCGCTTCAGACGCACACTGGTACACGCGCGCGCGCGCGGACGATCGTCGTACGTGTGAACGAGTACTCGGATCGCACGCATCAATCGGATACGAACGGCTTACTCGCTGAACTTTACATATATATTAAACACAGACGCATATTTTCATACGGATCCCTGCACATAAATACGTAATCCAGAGCCGGATTTTAATGCGCCACTATCGGAAATGTGTACCAATAACTATAATAATATATTTTTAAGGGGCACATAAAATAACCGACGACGTTAGTGACCGTGAATATTTCGTTTCGACATCGTTATACGAAATAACTTCATATATCAGATGTCTTTTTCATATACATACATACACATACATACATACATACATATATATATATATATATATATATATAAAGAGAGAAAGAGAGAGGCGGGCGAGAGGTAGGGAGGGAGCGGAGAAGATCCAGTGTTCTGCTTATAATCTTTGAAATAATAGAATAATTGTAAATTACCTAAAAAAAACTAAATAATTTTATTAAATTCTAACGCAGTAAATTTGTAAAGTTGAAGGAAAATTATAAAACAAAATCATATGTAAAGTTACAGATATTCAAATTATAAAATAATATTTCAAACGAACTCCGATAATAAACTTCGAATGTATAAATTATAAAAGAGAACGATTGGGGTAACATTCCTCGTTCTTTATAACAAGAGCATAAAAAATTAATTCCTTCCATCCACTTTTTCATCCGTGTTATTTATAACGAAATAATTACTTCTCGAGTCTTAGATTTAATTAGAAAACGTGTTGAATAATAAACGAGTATTAATTATAGCAAATCCGTAATACCAGCTTAAAAATGAATAAGTGGCGCCACGGTATTCCGTGGACGGACGCCGGTGTATCGGTCGAAATTGAATTATTAAAAAATTAAACATCGTGTGAAAAAAAAAGAGGAAGAAGGTCGAATCGAATCGGAGGTGCGGTAAGTAATTCGATTCAGTTGGAGATAATATAACGAAACAGTGGAATTTCACACGGACGTGATTCGAGTCTTAATTCGTCGGTAAACGTTTTTTTTTTTAAAAAAAAAAAAGAAAAAGAAATCTAAAGTCCTGTCGACATTTAAATTGGATTAATGTGCTCGATCGTAAAAGGAAATCGTCCGACGAATCACGATCTTTCATTCGTCACGAAAAGGGAAGATGTGCTTTTTTTCCTGTTGGACTTACAACCGTCCCTTTATGTCTACGGGAAAAGAAAGACAGACACGAAAGACAAAACATATTATTACCTAATGAAAAAGTGTCCTTGTCCTTTCATCGTGTTTCATTTAACTTTATGACTGAGTACGTCAACGAAGACAAAACCTATGTTAAAGTTGTCAACTTCTGGTTTCACTTCGTTAATACTTCAGGGTTGTCCTAACATTATATATATATATATATATATATATATATATATATATATATATATATATACATACTTTCTGAAAGAATGATTTTTTACTAAAATTGTTTATACTTGAATATTTGTAATTTTATGACAAATTCTCAATCAGATTTTTCTTACGTTTATTAAATTTCAACGTTTCTGTCGTCCTAATATTGAAATCTGCTCCAATAAACAAATTATTATAACGTTCTGTTATCAAATAACATTTTTTAGATTACACTTATTACTTATTAACTTTAAATATAAGTTTTAAAATATAAAATATTGTTTCAATAAATAAACGGGAATTTAGTTGGTCACATATCTGTTCTAATCTAGTTTTGTGCATTATGTCATGTGCATTACTCAAAATTAGAAATATATATATATATATATATATATATATATATATATATATATATATATATATATATATATATATATAGGTGATTCAATTTAGGCTTCCGCATGGATGTATTAAAAGAGGGCGCATAGCTTAAGAAAATTTATGTTATTTTTTACTTAATATTTTATTCTTCTCTTATACTTCTTGTTATTCCCTACGTACGTCTTTCCATACTTTTCTCAAGTCGTTGAATTGTTTTAGTATTAAGAACCTATGTTTCATTTCTGTAGATGAATACAGATAGAATACACTGTCCAAATACTTTTCTTTTCAAACAGAGTGGGATGATCAATTAAAATATTGAAGCGTTTCGTCCAACTAAACTCTATTCAATTTTTATTCTTCTGTTAACTTCATCGGTAAATGATCCAACCTTGCTAATAAGTTCTCAAAGAAACGTACTTTGTGATTTCTTAAATTTGTTGTTTGTCTTATTTCTAGTTTTTTCGAAAGAATAAAAGCATTAAATTATTTTTTTGCTGTTATTCATGCTATCTGTTTTCAACTGGCGTCTAATTCTTCAATTCTCTATTCCAGTTCTTCTGGAGTATTTTCGAACATAACTATCAGAAAAGCGAAGGTGCTTTAGCCTTTTACCTTTTTTATTGTTTCTTTCTACTTAAGATAAATATATATATATATATATATATATATATATATATACATACAAACACATACATATATCTGTGTGTGTGTCTACTATTATAAATCATAAATATATATATATATATATATATATATATATATATATATATATATATATATATATATATTTCTAATGATGCCACAAAGCGGGATGTATAGAACTGATCGATAATATCAGACAGTACACATAATTACGTATAGTCAGTTGTAACAATTCGTCCACCCCTTGTATATTCGTACGCTTCCCTGTTACCACGTCCACCTTTGAAGAAGTAAAAGTGCAGCCGTCCTCGTAGATGAATAGCAGGTTAAGTAGAGCTGTTTGAGTGTCGAAGCGTGAGGGGTCGTTTCGGCTGGATTTGCGACGGGTCGGAGGGTAAGCAAGTAGCAGCCACTGAAGCGGAGGCGGCGTGCGTGTTTATGGCCTCCGTCACCACATCGTCCTCCGTTCCCGTCGTCGTCGTCGTCGTCCCGTTTCGAGAGAGAACAGATTCCGTTCCACTGTTACAGTAATGTCTATACAAAACGTCGGTTCGCACGAGCCGGCGGTTTTCTTTGCTTTGTTGCCGGTGCGCCTGACATAAGAACAATGGCCGGTGTTACAGACATCAATTTTTTTTCTCTACGCTTTTGTGTTCATGTGGCTGTAAACTTTTGTTGTGTATAAATACGGTATAATTTAAGAATCGTGCCGGTGTTTCTTTTATATATATATATATATATATATATATATATATATATATATATTTATTTATTTATACAATATGTTTATTTTAAGGACACATTCGTACGAAACATCAACGCGTGGACAATGTTTTATTTATACTGACAGTGTGACTAAGTTCACTTTTACAAATGAATTGTTTTTTCACCCCACATACTACAAAAAATTAATCTGATCAATATTGTTGACTAATCATTATTGATTATTGCTTATGAGCTTTTAGATGGCAAAATCATCATCTTTAAAGCGTCAAAGTATATAAAATTCTAACTCTTTAAAATAAAATCTCCCTTGTATCCAAATGTCTTTCTTTAACTCCTTTTCAACAGTTTTTATTTTTTTCTGATTTTTTTTACAAAGCCAGGAGGCGTCCGCTCCCTATTCGCTTCGCTTGCTCACATTAAGTGTTAATAATTTTCAAATAAAAAAATGAAAAGCGAAATAAAATTATTGTAATGAAATAATGAAATTTTTTTTAATGAAACCGTGAAAATAGTGGAACTGAAAGAAAATCTTTTTTAAACTTATTCTAAAAATTCTGTGTACACGATATTCGTGATTGATTTGTGTTCTTCTGTACACTGAAACTGGATACTTTGCTTAGAGGTATATCTGGAGAGACCAACATACAACTGGCTGTGCGCGAACACTGTTTGATTGGAATCGACGAACATGATAATTCGTGAAACATCGAAAATGGAAATGGTTAACGTGCTACTTTTAGAGTGTAGCGGGGAGAGCGGCGTTACGAGTAGGTGGTCTACACGAAAAATAGAAAAAAATGTTTAGTGAAAATTTTACAATGGAATTATTTAGTATATTATAGAACGATTAAATCTTTATTTAATTACAGGCAACATAAATTAGACATCTTATCTATTTGGTGGTTAAAAAACTGTTGAAAGAGAAGTGGATAAAATTTGTTAAAACAAACATGTACTAGACAGATCTAATAGTAATGTACATAAAAAATGATAAATAATCTAATATTTTTCCTATTCTATAGAATTTACTTCCATCTTTTCTCAAAAAAAAAACTATCTTTTAATCAAACCGAGATTTCTTTTGATTCCCTCAGGCACACGTCTTCTTTAAACAATCTACATTACTAGATTTGCTTTTTTTTAATATCCATACAAATAGATTGTATATCTACTAATATTTCTTGTTTGAAAAATTGATTATATCACCGAATGTATATGTGTACAATAAAAAAATATTTATAAAAACAATATCGAAATAACGCATTGCAGTAGCCGATCTACGCTCGTAGTTATTTCATCGATCTGTGAACAGGTTATAAAAACGAAACCTGTTGTCTGGAAAAAAAATCACACACGGCGTACAAAAAAAAACGGCCGACGAAACATGGGGTCCGATGAAAAAAACACATCATTATAAATTTAATATGACGCTGTCAAATTATTTAATATTAAATGTTATGCCGCGCCGAATGAATAATTAACACAAACTTATCTCGCGCTAGACATTATATGACGCAAATTGTTATGCAAATCAGGACTCAAATTGTGAAGTGTAAACGTTTGACAGTAATTAGTCATCGTATTGTGTTTAGTTTTTTTAAAAAAAAAATAAAATAAAATAATGTATATGTTTGTTTAAAGGTTTTCATTTACTTAGACCATCGATAAAAATGGGATGAATAAGAAAATTGTATTTCTTTATTTATACTCTTAAGAAGTTGATTTTTTTTACAATTTTTAGAATTTATCAACATTCAAGTATTCTGAACTTATTTATATAAAACAATACTTAATAACGGGTACGCCAGAGCGGAAAAATTTAAAAGTAGGCTAATTCACTAACCGTTAGAGTGAGAAAGTAAAATTAAGTAATACATTGTTATTTATTCATGGTTATTTAGTAAATATGGAGCAGTAATCCGGTACAAATTGAGTTTTCGCTGTGAAATCGCTTTACACAAATGACCAGTCTGCTAAAACTGTACACCAGCTATTTCGCAATCATTATAAGTTATTAGTTAGTTATTTAGAGTTTTAAGGCTCTTCGACAGCTAAGATCATTAGAATCCAAACACATACAATTAAAAACACACCCCGTTTGTGTATTTGCGTTCGAATCACCCCTTAATTCGAACACAAAATGTATGAGTGCCAAACGTTTTAAAAAAGAAACGTTATAAAAACAATATTAAATTCAGAGAGAGATATAAACACGTATAAAGGAACTGGACTGGTAAAATACCTAATCTTGGTTCGACAACACATATAAATATAATAAAAAGAGATGAAACTCTTGAATATAATAAAACATTTAAAATAATCCTGGAGGGTTTCACATGTATGACGACACAACATGTTAAAATCATCAAGGCAATCAGTATAATATTCTGAGTCGGTATCAACCGTTCATGCAATCAACGTGTGGGTTCAGAAGTTCGAGGAAACTTGTTTTACAGTAAATTTGAAGCATCAAGGGCCTGGAAGAACAGTAAAAACACAAGAAAACATTGACTGTATTAGAGTTGCTGTAACGCGTAGCTCATAACTTGGTTACAGTATCCTTAACCCAAAGATTAATCAGATTTCCATAAACTATATGGTTCCAGCAAGTTGGGGTAACAAGTCTAACCGCTAGAGTGTCCATGGCTGCTGTAGGACCACTCATTCCAAACAGTATCATTTCCAAAAATTGAGATGTTGTTTGACCAACAAGGTCCCCAGATTTAATTGCATGTGATTATCATTTTAAGGTTATTTAAAAATCAAGATGTATACTGAACATCCACACACTATCCCTGAACTTAAACATCCACAAGGCAATTGCAAGGAATCCACCAGATATTACAAAACTTCAGAAGAAAATTACAGGAATGCGTGCATCGAGACGGTGCTCATCTATAGAGTATTCTTTTTAGAAAATAAAAAGGCCCGACATACCTAACAAGAATATGCGAAAAAAAATATGAAAAGATAAAAATTCATTTAATTATTGCGTTTTTCAGTTGTAGTTTTCTAGATTCTCTGGTGTACCTTGCACATGGTACAATTAATTTCTTTGTCTTGTATTTTATTTCTATTTAAACACAAATCTCTACATTTTTCTTAATTATTTTTTTAGATACTTATAATCTCAACTATAATATATATATATATATATATATATATATATATATATATATATATATATAATTTTATGAGAATGATAATGCACTTATAAAACCTCTTAGATAAAATTCGTATGACACGATTATTGAACAAGGAAAGTAGATATACAAGTGAGCAATTCGTACGAGAGGGAAACATAAAACCTGGTAACAATTCATACGTGCTAATACATCTACAACGGCAACAGCAGTATCTCCACCACCAACAACAAGAACTACATATCACAATAACGAAATTAATAACTGCAACACACCATCAAAATATCGCTCGCTGCTCGCCCATATCAGATAATACACTCTATCGTTAAACGAGAATGAAGGCCGCAATATCGTTTCTAATTTTTGTAAAAGGCAGACATAAAACACGAGTGCCGGCAAGCGGCCGACCCATCGACTAGTATGGCTCAGGGTTTTTTTCACGCTTCTTTTCTTACCCGTTTGCACTGTTCTCTATCTCATAGTTTCACTCTTTCTCTTCATATATATATATATATATATATATATATATATATATATATATATATATATATATATAAGGGATGGTCGGATAAAGAAACCGGGAACATAGAGGAAAACTGTAAGTAGTGAGAGGAATGTAGACGTTGGCGTGTTTTATACAAGAGGCGTCATTACTGACAGCATGCCCGGAGCGGTCATAGTCGCCGTTAGTGGTGGCTAAGTCCGGTAGCCGTTTCTATGACCCGGAACATTGCCCGGCGCTTCCACCGGCGCGATAATTAGATGCAGTGGCGGCGGTGCGCGCTTTTCGTTGAGAATGAGAACAACCGATTAATACACTCGGTCCGTGCGAGCGCACTGGACGGCCGATCGATCCTCCCGGCAGGAAAAATAATATAAAACGCCGCTCACGTCCTAATTATATCGAAATAAATTAAAATTAACGATTATTCCCGCGAGACGTCGTTATGTAGTAGTACTTCTCGCCGAACGGGCTGTTGCTTTTTTCTTTAATCTGATGTAAACTTAATTGTTTTCGTACTTTATTTTATATCTTATATTTTTAATTAGATGATGAATGGAGTTCGAATGAATTGTGTGCAGGGCTGGTCAACGAAATTAAACTGAAATGCGTCCGGAGGGAGCATTTTTAATAGTATTATTTTATAGGCGGACGATTTAAGAGTTTTTAATTCGTTTACTTATTAAATAAATTTTTATTCAATTTGTATAAAATGTATACAGTGGGATTCTGATCGACGTTCAAGATGGCATCACTAAAAAGCGAAACGCTAATCGACACTAACAGCGTTTTACAGAATGATTATAATTTTATTTAAATTAAATCGCCTAATAGGTAAACAACTGTGATTGTAAATTAACTTTTTTTCTCTATCTTAACGCTTTGATTAATAATGAAATCGCCATCGAATTGCAAATAATCATACTTCAAAAATGACCAGCAATGGTTAACTGAACATTTTTTACCAGAAAAGTCTGTCAGAACTGTATTTAATGTTTAAAATATTTTATAAATTTTCATTTATAATTTACGTTGTTTTTTTTTCATTCCAGGTAAGCGCCGGTATTCTTTTTAACATCACTCATTCGGTAAGTTTTATTAAAATAATAAACGTATACAGTTTTTTTATCGACATGAAAACAAGACCCCATAATGTAGAATAATAATTACATTCAAGAACACCCCACTAATATGCGTGCTCCTCTTTATACAAGAAAGAAATAAAACACATAAAAGTCGTACATACCGTATAATCCACCCACACATAAAACATATCGAATGATACAAATGTATGCGCATAATTTTAAATCCATCATCAGAAAAACCGTACTCATAATATTGTTTCTGGTCCTCGCAGCCATTCTCGCGCACAACATTTTCGTTGTATCCAAGTACATTTCTTCTGTTCAACGAGTACTCGTTTTATAAAAATAATTCGTTTTGTTCTTCCATGCGACTCTTGACATTAAAACAAGAAATTTGTGAAAGCAAATATTTTCTTAAACGTAAACGTACATTCTATACCACATACCGACAAAAAACATATATAAGAGCATACATACGCAACCCTCTAAGTTACACACGCGTCCCCATATGTGTATATATATATATATATATATATAAATGCTTGAACCTTTCTCATACCAACCCCTTTTGAATTAAACATGTTTTCGCAGTCTTTTACACATCTATACATACACATATACACATTTATATATATATATATATATATATATATATATATATATATATATTCATGTGTGTGCCATTGTGTATGTGTTTGAAACCATCAAGCAGATGGTTGAGACTACGTCATAGATCGAGAGTAATGTTGCGAATGAACATATTCCGTAAAGAAGTGCGAAAAGGAAATTCAGTGGTTCTCGAGTATAGGATATATGGGTAATCCTTTCTTGCTATGATAAAAGAGATATCCACATTTTAGAGTTTTTGAGTACATACGTGGCGACGCACATCATTTATCGTTTTTAAACGCTGATAACAAACGAGCTGTTCGAATGGTTTCATTTTCTTTTTAAGTGTAAGTAAAATTGATAATAGGACAGACGTTTCATTATAAACGATCCGAAGTCCATGCGCAGTCGTATAAATATATTATTATTTGACATGTTCGATAATTCAGTAAAGTATTTTTGTTCATGAAAACTTTTTTTTTGTAAGATTAAACGTCAGATAAACACATATCATTGATTATTTTCAATGATGTATTTTTATGTCAGTTCTGTATCGATCGTCATAGTGTAAAGACGAGTTTTGTTCTTTTTTTTTATAGTCTGGATTGTGAAATTATTCTTTTCTCAACAACAGTAAAATTTTGTAGCCCTAAAACAAAATGGCAGATTGTATATTCTGAAGAACACATATGTCATTGTATGCTGTTTGATAACAGTTTCGTTTTCGTTTCGGATTTAATGCAACGACATCAACAAAGGAAAAAATTGCTATCTTTATGAAGATGTGTTGATAGATTTTACTGCAGCTGATTTTGTCTTGTTTGACAATCCTAGAAATGAACGACTCGTCAAGTTTGATAATGACGCTTTAAAATTATTACCGGAATCAAATCTAAAATTAATCATATAGAAACTATCCATACATACTTAATTAACATGGTTTTCTTTATAAATAAACCTGTATGCAATTCGTAAAGTTAATAAACAAGTAATAATGGTTCCATGGCAATTATCGAATACGAATAAGGATCAGCGATGAACAGTTTACACTTCAAGATTGCATAATGATTCTTTTTAGAATTGAGAATAAGACAAGAATCCTTTATTCGAACCTGAAACGCTCTAAACAGTGTCTTTCTTCGAAGAGAAGATTAAAATCAATTTTAAAACCAAGCATGTCTGAGAAAAGTTCTATAGTGTAATTGGTGGGATGCACGGGTATAATTCATTATGTGTTTAGTTAGTCTTTATTCGAACCTTAAACGCACTAAATAATGCATTTCTGTGAACTGACCAACTAATAAATCAAGCATGTTTTTGAGAACTGTTCTATTATGCATTATGATGGGATTGCATTGACATAATTCATTGAGTTATTAAAGCTTGGAGAAACAATTACAGCTGAGTCTTACTGTCATCAGCTATAAGAGCCGCGGAAGGAATTCTTAAAAATTAGATTTGATTAGTCAGCATAAAAGATCTTATTCTTCAACACGATAATACCAGAACACATGCGACAAGGATTACACAAGAAAAAATAGACAACTCGAATGGAAAGTTTTACTACACCCACCATACTCTCCAGATGTTGTTCCATCTGATTATTATTTATTCGTCATTAACGCACTCCTTACTCAATACAATGTGTAAATCTCTACTTGATGTTTGAAATCACTTAAAGTCATTCTACATCACTGTTACCAGATTTATTTAAAAAAAGAATTGAAGATTCTCACAATAAATAGCAAACTGTCTTTAATAATGTTGACGATTACATGAGTTGTTCAAAAAACTTTTTTTTATTTCTGTGTATCTTTTTATATAAAAATAATTGTATATTTATGGAATAGCACTAACATATCAGTCCATCGAAATCCAATTCAAAGGTTCGTAAAAATTAACATGAATTGTTTACCATATTTTTTAATAAAACAAAACATAAATGCAATCACTATCAATTTCTATAAATAAAAGTATTCAGGTATCATTTTCAATATTTCCAATTAAATTATATGGAAGTTTCGAGACGCTATTATAATTTTCTGATTGAATTTATAATCCATCACACGATCAGTGCAGCTCGTTGAAAAATAAATCAAATATTTCGAAATATAATGGTTTCGTTAATTCGCCATTTTCATTGTTATTGAAAAAAAAATTATGTATAATATAATCAGAATGGAAAAACTGAATTTCAATGATAATCAGATTAATTTTTCATATTAAAAAATATACGAAAACACTGTACCACCAAAAATAAATGATTATTTTCCATTACGCATGATATACATTTCCGTAATAAAATTAATTACAAGCACATTCACTGCTATGTAATTATAATTTATGTTCTGTAATCATTTTTTTCTTATACATACATATTAATATATATATATATATATATATATATATATATATATATATATATATATAATATTTTTCGGTGAAACAGAGCATCGAAAATTAAACATTTGTTTAGTGTTGTACAACGTAGCACTTTTTTTAAGTGGTGAGGAATTTTATTACTGATCATTTATAAACGTTATTTAATTATCTAATGTATATAAAACGTATAATATACTTAACAGTAATTTAATTCTTTCCGTTTCAATTAATTTTACAGCGGATATTTGTGTATTTCTATCACATTTTGAGAAAAACCCGATAGAATGTTTCACAGTTTGAAAAAAGTCTCGATTACTTGAAATCATTTATATATTCGTTTCAATCGTTTCTAGAAGAAGATAAATCTAAAAATTGTAAATTTAAAGAGAGATATTTCACTGACACCCAAGCTACAAGACATTTTCTGACTTTAAATGTTCAATTAATAATTACGGATCATTTTTGTATTGTTTGTGTCCTATTTGATGACGATATCATCATTTTCAGAGCCCGTATGAACAGTTAAATTTGATTTTTCTATACCTTAGCAATATAATTAATTAAAAATAATCAGTAATCTGTTACTGAACATTTTTGAACATCTTTAAAGCGATTATTTACATAAAAACCTTTATAATGATTGAATTAAAGTATTTTTTTTGTTTACTGTCAAGTATTATCTAGAGCTTACAGTAAGAGAAACACATTTGAACGATCCTAGATTTAGTTTTTCAGACTGAATGACTCGTCCTGTTTTCAAAATCTACAGATAAATGTTTTTTTTTTAATAAATGAAAAATATATGTGGCTTTCTAAGCTTTAATACACGTTATTATGTAAATCTTCATGTACTGATAGGAATTTTAAATAAAAAAAAATTACATTTAAAGAAATCTTTTTTGTCTCTTTCTGTTTTAAAATGTTATTATTTTACAATAAAAATAACATTGATGCATTTTAACTAATTCAATAAACAAAAGGTTAAAGCTAATCTTTCGATATTAATTAATTATTTCCTATGGCATCATCTTCGTCATCCAGTTTGAAAATTAATACAAAAACGGTTGTTTTTTCCTGTTTATATTCTACCATTCATATTTATCGCCTTTCTGGTACGTCGACCGACAAATTCAAGCACGTTACGTACTCGAGAATGAACGAATCATAGTAAAGCATATTAAGTTGTAATCTGCAGCCGAGGTTTAGTTTCCGCATGACTTATAAACGTCACATCTGTTATCAGTGACGTACGCACGTCGCCACTTACAGTTAACACGTTCAATTCGTCTTCTGCCAACAACATCAACTTCATATCCCGACAACGGATACGACACGAATGACGTCGACGACAAGCGTACGACTAAAAACATGGCACTGACAATCCGTACTCATTGTCTGTTTGCTGTGACTTGTACCACATTCGCAACGAGCATTCACAGACGAATGAAAATAAACATACATCACACACACATAAATATGTATGTGCATATATATATATATATATATATATATATATATATATATATATAAGTAAAACAGCCTCACGTATGTATATAATAAGCAATCATTCATTTCCAATGTGAAATTTCAACCACACGGAATAATCGCAACATTAAGATAAGTTTTCTGGTGCGTGACAATTATGAACGTTTCATTTTTATGGTACACGCACATACACACACACACAGTCGTACACATTGTATGAATGTAGGTGTGGCAGAAATATAATCCCGAATTTTACACAATTCACATACAAAACGCGTACATGTACAGGGGTAGCCACTGTATAGATCGTGAATTACTTATAGCTCTTATAAAATCAAGGTGCAGCTCTCATGGCTTCCCGAAAAATAGGTATGTTTTAAATATAGGATCATACTGTTAAACAGGTCTAGTAATTAGAATTTAACTCGATCTTGGGAACTAATAATTAACTATTGCTTGTTTCGATTGGTACTGTTACGCATTTCAATGACGTTTCTATCATTTTCAGGGCGTCAGTTTGCACAAAAACCTATAGAAAATATTTTCCTACACTTGATGGCTCCGAGATGAGAGAATCACCGTCTAAATTTGTACCATCAACAATCAGTAATCAATTATCAAACATTTTTATCTTTTAAAAATCTATATTTCACAATACATCAATTAAATACTTGCTCTCTCTCTCTCTCGTATACACATAGGCACGGATATATCGATCTAGCAGCATGAATGATCATGCAAATCATGTACCAAATATTAGAAATGTTAATACATTCGCTCTAAAAACAATATTAGTTATGTTAATGTGGGCGCATGTTTAAATAGCAATTTGTTAAAAGTTAATTGCAACCCATTAAATTAATACAGTGTTAAATACATATTGTTAATTAACACATTAATTATGGTTTAATATATTGGTTGTGCTTTAGTAGATTGATTCGACGCATAATTTAAATTGATTACGTTCTGGATAGTTTTAATGGAATTAATTAAATAGTAACGATTCGTGCTCGCATCTCTTTTCAGTCCAAAATCGATTAGCATTTACAATAAAATAAAAAACGTACGTACCGATGACTTACGACATAAAGACACCTTTATCGTTTTTCCCCCTCTCTCCGGCTCGTTTCTTTCACAGCGAGAACTTTCGCTGCAACTGTTTCAATTATAAATAAAACACTTCGTCGACTCGTACTAGCAGTGTGTGTATTGATTTGAAAGAACGACAGTATAAAAATCTACATAAAAATGAAACATAGAAAAAGTTGTCGGAACGAAACGAGTTCCTCGGATGAAAAAAGAGGCACGGAAAAACTTTTAATCGCGATATCGGATCTAGAAAGGATTTATAAAGTTTATGACTCGAAATAGAAATCAGCGGAAGTGCTCTTTGAATCCCATATCTCGGATTGTTTTACTTCGAAAAGAATAAAAAATATGTGTGTCGACTTGAGATGAGTGACATTTAACCTTTATCTTCACTCATTGTTTAATTTTTTTTATATCCTTGTTTATTGCTTAAATTAAATCAGATAGAGGTCTTGGTATTGTTTCAAATATCAGAGATGTTTTATTATTTTAATAGACTTTTTATTATTTATTTTTATTGTTTGTTACTTTTCAAAATTATCATTTATATATATAAATATATATATATATATATATATATATATATATATATATATATATATATAAGTTTTATTGTGTCACGCGGCATTACTGTAAATCATTACAAGAACGACCGAACGTGATTATCACGAACTCCTCCCGCCTGTTTTATGTATAACAGATCAACCGTGACTAAATCTTAATGTGATTGTAAAATCATTACATTTGGTTCACGCACACACAAGACACAAGATTTCTAGTGCACGCTCTTTTACGTGACGATAAATGCCCATGTATGGATGCATGAATCTATCCCGCCGAATCGAAACTAGTTCACGGATCCGCTAATTAACAGAACATAAACAGGATTTGCACTCGATACTAGAAAATCTTTTACTAAATCGATGTATCTGTCTGTAAGAGAGTGCCAGCCGTGTGACCGAATCATTTACAAAAATTAAATATGAGTGTGTATTATTATTTTGTGACATCTTATTAACTACTCATAAAAAAATATTATGACAGACTAGAGTACTTTTTTAATGAAGCTGATGTTGTGTCTGTAAAGAGATTGTTTTTCTATTAGTTAAGTGAGGTTTCATGTTGTTAATCTGTTTATTTTTTTAAAATTAAATGATATACTGGCAAGTTATTAAGAGCACTAGTACTATCTTTAATGTTTAATTGCTGTCTTTTAATTTTTTTTATAAATTCATTCAATGGTTTTTATTCACTAAAATAGAACAAGAATGAAATAAAATTTTCTTTAAATATATATATATATATATATATATGGTAAGTGAAAAAAATTGATGGGTTTCGTGATAGAAAAATGGACTAAGTAATTTTATTAAAATGTATTTGTTCATTCTATCAAGTAATTGCCATTATTTCTATAATATTTCGCTGACGTTCTGGCAGAACTCTTTTTCTTCTATCATAAAAGGCGTCCAGTTTCTTGTCGAAGAACGAAGAAACATAGTTTTTTAGGTCGTGAAGAGAAGCGAATTTTCTATCGTTAAAACTGTTCGGTAACGACCGAAACAAGTGACTGTCTGATGGAGAAATTTCAGGATATCCCAGTTTAGTTTATTGTGCTTTCTCTGCGTTTGCATCGAAGTGTGTGGTCTAGCGTTATCATGATGGAAGACACCTCCCTTCCGATTGGCCAAAATAGGACGGTTCTACTCAATTGCTTGCATCGAGCTTTAAATTGTATCCGAGTTCTTTAAATAACGAAATGCGGCTGATCTATCAACGTTTCATCTCTCATCAACCTCTTGTGCTGAAACTCGTGGATTAGTAAATCGCGTACAATGTTGTCATTAACGCCAGAAGATCGAGCGGAGTGCAGCTGGTCTTCGAAGTTAAAATCACGTCGTTTAAATTTTGCAAACCGTCTCTCACAGGTCGCAGTCGACACAACGCTCTCTCTAAACAAGTTTCAAATGTTTTCCACAATATTCGAAATGCCTGTTCCCCTCCGAAACTCGTACATCATAATTATTCTCAAATGGACTTTATATTATTCAATTTCACTTCGGAACAACTAAATTAACCCAAATCAGACCAATTCCTGTTTGAAATGACAGATGTGTGATTTTTCTGACACTATATATTATATTCGATAGAGTTTCCAATACAATCTGGTTTAATACATCTATTATAACCCCATCAAAACTTTTACATTCGCCCTATATATATATATATATATATATATATATATATATATATATATATATATATATATATATGTACATACATACATACATACACGTACTCGTTCATAATCTGTTCAGCGATGTTCATCTGAAAAAGAGATAAAGTCGAGCGCAAAATATCGATAGAGATTTACCATATAATGCAGAATCGTCGTGCTCTATTTGTATGATCTTATAAAGAGCTTTTATTACATGCTTACACTAATTTCAACGATTCTACTACTTTCTGTCACAGCGTTCGCGAACGATTACCGACACTGATGGAAAAACGTTTCCGGTTGAAATGTCAGCAGTGCTGAACTGGCGTGAATTAAAAGCCGAATGTACAGAAAATGCATGACAACTGAATCGGAAATGTGTTTTCAATAAATCTGCGATATGCACGGAGAACGTACTAAACGTTCTTTCAGCAATACAGGCTCGTAATTCTGACACCGATGTATGAAACACATTCGTGTATCTCGGCAAAAATCTCTTAAAAAGTTTTGTGAAAGTGACGTGAAGTGTACTTGCTGTGTGTTTTCGTTTGTTGTTTTTTTAATTCGAATTAAAAGATAAATGTTAAATTTGACTTAAACAACAACAAAAAATTTAACTTTCGTCGTTTTAGAGAACAAACACTGCTCGAGCTTTTAAGTCTCTGTCAGCTTATCGCCTTAATTATCAACAAGTATTAACTGAAAAGTTTAAGGTGAAACTTCTTACAACTTTGTGCTTGAATAAAATAACATATTCGTAAAATATGTACAAAGTTTTACTTGAAAAACGTTTACTTGTTTATTTAAAATGTGTTTAGAAGAATATGTGTATGTGTATATGTATATATATATATATATATATATATATATATATATATATATTCTTCTAAAATACATTGATTCATGATTATAATTATTTCATTATTCAATGAACGGCCTGAAGGAAAATATTAACTTTACTTGTATTTATTTTCCACCCGGTGCACTTGTTTCATGTAAATTAATTAATACATTACGAATATTTTAACTGTATTAAAAGAATATACAGTGCATGAAGAAAAAAAACTGTTGTACATAAATTATTCATATTTCGAAATGAACTTAATTTCATCGCTTGTGTGAAACAAAACCGACGCTTTAATTTAAATGCATTATAAAGAAGAACAAAAATATGTAGAAGCGCCCACACGTACACAAAATTTAATATTCAGATTCGTGATTTTTTTTATCCGGAACCGAAATGTGACGATCACGGATCCGTGAACGTAACGCCGTTTAACGGAACGACGTCCCGTTAAACGGCGCACCGGGCGAAAAAAAACATTCACAGTTTCGCAACACGGTCAGATATAGTGGAGAGTACATCTCGCGCACGGTATTAATATATGCGGAGTGATGTGGAGTGCATGCACGATTTCCTGTCGTCGGGCCGCGTGTACAATGCATATAGTGGGGGCTCGTCGGATCCATTATTGGCGCTCAACTGCACCGGAATCGTTCGTTCACGTTCCACGGTTCGTGCGGCGGACGTGATTTTCAGCTATCGGTTTTTCAGACTCGCAACTGCATCACAGATATAATTTGCGAGAATGGGTCATTAAAGTCCGGAGAGTTATTTTATGTGGCACCCACGAGAACAGCTCTGTGCTTTTTATGTCGACTGTTTTTATTAGTTTTGTTTCCATATTTTGTACTCCGTTTGCACGATTTTATTTCTATATCATTTTCAAAGTTGACTCGTTTTATTTACATCAGTTTTATCAACAGGCATTTTTCAGATAATCGTTTACACTTTTTTGATACAATCTAGATGAAAACATTTAAATATATCTCTGTTTGTTATTAAAAAAGAGAACGATACAAACTTCATTGTCAATACAGTTCTGACACTGCAGCGCTGAATTCATTTTCACAAGTGAATTATTTTTTCATCTCACAACCCACTAAACTTATTTCTAATTCTATGTACAGGAAAAGCTGATTTTTATTTATCTGGAACTCTAAGAATGATAAGATAAGTGAAGAAAAGTACGTAAAAAACAAGCAATAATGATGTATTGAAAATGTTTGACCAAAAATTCTTTAATGTTTTATGAGACGCAAAAAGAATTTATTTCTCAAACAGATTTCATAATCTTCTGTAATAAATCCGACTGATTTTAGAACAACACTGTGATCCGTTTGTGTTTTTGCAATATTTACGATCAATTGATTGCTAATGCAGATTTCGATAGCATAGTTATATAATCTTCAAAGCGTCAACGCACAGAAAATCTATGATTTATTGAATAGTTTCGAGCAGAAGAATTTCTCCGACTTTGTGGAATAAAAAAAAATGATTTGTGAAAGTCATCATTCTTATATAATATACATTCTAAACAATTTTTCCATTTCATCGAAAACAAATTATTGCAGTGTCAACTCGTATTTAAATTATTTCGAATCCGATCCATCATTTATCCAAAAAAGGAAAAACCCGAAACGGTCACTGAAACATACCAACATCGATTCAACTTTATTCAGCCGCTTAGGCAAAGTCTTTTATAAAACACTGTCCTATATTTCATAAAATTCACCCGAATCTTTATATACAAGATTAAATAAAAACGAAAAACGCACTGTAAGCGAACGAATCCGGTCAGTATTTTTTTTGTGTAATGCAAATATTGTATTTCTGAATAAAATGGAAGCAGGAATAAAAACGCTGCGAGAACAAATTTGAACAATATAGATATATATATATATATATATATATATATATATATATATATGTAGAGAGAGAGAGAGAGATATTAGATTAGTATAAATTAATCATCTATTTTTAGAATGCAAGCATATCAGCGTGTTTCGCAACTTGAATATAGGTCGATGGATTTTTTCTATATGCGTTTTATGTTGTTGAGAGTTGACCGATTGGTCGGTCAGGAGGATAAAACTCCTGTTTCTGCCGGTCGTGTGTTATGTGTGTGCGTGTGTGTTGTGTAGGTCGGGTGCGTTTACAGCGTACGGTTGATGTTCCGGGCATTATTCAACGTGGCGGATCCACTGCGACAGCAGGAAGATCGGCAAGTCGAAGCAACGTTGCCGAGCTTTCACTAGCATTCACGGTTGTTTCGTTTGACGACACACGCAGATAGATGGATATTGTGTCGAATATGTATTGAATCTAATATACTAGTGACGAATGTATTCAGAGATAAAGTTATGTTTATTGTATTAGAAAAATCATTTAAATATTTGGAGACCAATAAATAATAGAGAATGTTTTTATTACAAAACTCCAGCACTGATTTTCCAAATAAAACCCAACGAGTAAAATAGATTCATCACTAGTAATATATTGTATAAGTAAATCTAAAAGTGTACAATGTTTTTAATTAATTTAATTCGGAGTCAAAAAATTAACATATCATCATATCATAACAAATCATGTAGGTTTAGTTTGTAAAAAATTAAGTTTTGATTATAAATGGTAAGAAGTAAATATTTAATTAGTACTAGTGTATAGAATTTGCAAAAAGTAAAGAATTTCTGAAACAACGTTAATTATGCATGAATGTTTTATATTGAATTCTAATTAAAATTAAATTTATTTTTTAGTAGTTAATAATAGGTTTAGAATCGAAATTGTTTGTTACTTTTTTTATAAAAATTGATTCTTAGAATTAAGAATGTTTTTAAAAGTTATTTTTTAAGCATAAACACATTTTTTCTGATTTATGATGTTGAAAAATTTGGATCTTTCTAATTGTTTTCTTCTCAAACATAATCTCTTTATTTATATGAAATAAATCATATTTCATTTTAAAAAGTTTGTTAATTTTTGATATGAAAAACTGAGTATAAGAAATAGTTATTTCCTTTAACAATTGAACTTAATTAGCTTTTGCTTATTAGAAAATATATATTTTTTATCTAAACCAATTTTAAATTTAATACAAAATCATACATTATTTGATTTTTCAATAAAAATTCTAGAAAATTTTTATTTTGAAAAACTATATTTTATAGATCAAATTTAAAATTTTCGATTTAAATGGATTACTTATATTGAAATTATTTGATTTTTGTGAATTTTTTGGAATTTTTATATGAAAATATATTTTTTTTCCTTAGAAGAGAAATTTAAGATCTGAGTAACTTTTTGAGATAAATGAAGATAAAATATCTGTTTATTTAGAATGTAATGGTTATTTTGCAATTCAAGTCACATATTTTATTATTAAATGCAATAAATAATCGAAATTTATCGATTTTTTCTTTGAAATAGCGATTTTGAATATTTTCAATTTTTGATAAAATTTCCATACTATAGGTCGTGGATTTTTTTTGACCAAAAAATCAAAGTATTAAAATTCAATTTTTTTTGGCACAGATCGTTTGTTTATAACTAAAATATTAGAGTTCAGTGAAAAATTTCCAATTTAAATTTGAAAATACACATTTTTTTCAAACGAGAAAATTTAATTATTTAGCAACATTTTTCAAGCCAAAGAAGACAAAATATCGATTTTTTAAATAATAAAACACATATCTTTTGATTAAAATCTCATTTTCTTTTATTAAATTCTCTTAATAATCAAAATCCATCGATTTTTTCTTTGAAATAGCGATTTTGAAAAAAATCAATTTTTGACAAAATTTCCATACTATAGGTCGTGGTTTTTTTTTGAGTCAAAAAATCAAAGTATTAAAATTCATTTTTTTTGGCACAGATCGATTGTTTACAACTAAAATATTACAGTTCAGTGAAAAATTTCCAATTTAACACACTAAAATAATTTTTTTTATCAGCTCGAACGGAAACTCTTAAATTGTCGAATTCGGGCGTTAATGATTTTAGTTTTCGACGTGCCCTTCAAACATAAATAATCAACCAACATTTAATAGTGTAACACTACGTTTATCAAAGTAAGGACTCGAAACGATCAACATTTTTCTTAAATTTATGAACCGATTGTTTAGAGAAACACTTGAACTCTTTTTACTCTCACATATGAATTCTTCTTTACCTCACAAATCAGAACATTTTTTTTTTGATTAAAAATGTCCAGTAAATAATTATATATTACTTGTGATTGTTGCTTATGTAGATGTCAATAGCGATTCTATCATTTTCAAAAAACATCAATTTAGAGAAAAATCTCATATAAAATATTACACTATAATTCTGTGTATATATTTACCGCACTTGTGATCTATCAGTTTACATTACAAGATATTTTCAGTGTTCTGTCAAAATTTCTTAAATTTCAAAACATCTTTCAAGTGTAACACAAGCAGAACATTTTTTTAAAAAAGCAGTTGATAAGTATTTGTTTTCTAACAATTGAATTATCTTTTCAGTTTTTTTGTTAATAAAATTGAAAATTTAAAAAGAATCCGAAAAAATAAAAGTTATTTCTTCAATATCCACAAATAAAAGTTTGCGATTCGTTTTAAAAATTCTCCATTTGGGTTTTAACTTTAAATCGGACATTATTTGAAAATCTAACTAAAAACAAATCAATTCAGAAACGTTGTTTCATTTTTATCGGGGACAAAATACATGTGTTATTCGTTATTAACTCTTCAGATCTCATCGAGATCAGCAACATTCTACTATTTAATTTCAGATTGTAAAAATAAAATAACGCTTAATACGTCGCTACACTGAATTAAATTTCTACCTATTAGAACTATCTTTGAAAATACGTCAAACGACAAAGCGTTTTCATGACAAAAACGAATTCCAACGTCCATCAAATATCAGTTAACAAGCGATTGCTGTACACGTTTGTAAGACGGTACGCCTGAATAACGAACACCGTATTATAATTGTGTGTTACAAAGCTCTCTGTAGCTCGGAACGGTGAGCTACGCCCAACCAGCAGCGGCCATCGATCGTGTCGCATTACATATTTCAGTCGAGGAAAGCAGTTTTTTTTACCAGACTAACACGAACATTTCTATTAATGAATATTTCACATCGACGTGTATTTATATCACATTAATTAAATAAAGACGATGGCATGGGGGATTCTTTACGTGAACTTTATATTCTGTATGTACATAAATCACTTGTGTATATATATATATATATATATATATATATATATATATATATATATATATATATATAGTTATATAAGGTAAACACTTATTATTCCAAACAATATTCTTCAAAAGTGATCATGTTTTCCATAAATAAACTACAAATTTAATAATTTTAAAGTCTGGAGAAAAATGTGTCGATTCCTGAGAACTTCAGCAAGTGTCGAATGATTTAATACTAACAATAAATATTTACATAAAATGATTGTCTTCAATTCAGAGTTTACTAAGAGCAGCTTTGGATTGTTTATTGAAAAACATTCGCTTGTACCGAGTTTCTTTTTATTAAAACATCGTCTTGGAATATCTTCTTTTTTAGTAAGTCATTTTTAATTAACATCATAGTTCTTAATACACAATGAAGTCTCGTTCGAATATTATTTTTATAATATTCTAGATACTTGATTAAAAATTAATATGTTTCATGTCATTATTATTCCTATCTTCTCTGTCAATATTTTTTTTTTGCGATGAACATTTTTCCATAAAAAATTTTTTCGTAAAATGACACCGAATTAATTTGTAGACCTGATATTTTTGAGATTAGTAAGAGAACTGTTATCTCAATACAGTTCTAATACTCGTAAATGAATTCTTTTTTCGATCAGTAAAGCACAAACATTTTTTCAATTTAAAAATGTACAATTAATGATTACTGATTATTTTTAATTGTTGCTTATGGGCATTTCTATTCGGGTGGGAGGGAGGTAGAGAGAGAAAGACAGAATGTCATGCATCATCATTAAAATATATTCAAGAAACAATGAAAACTGATCGGTAGTTACTAATGGTATATTTTTGACCAAAATTTATTTGTTGTTTGTGGAATGAAAAGATCTCAGTTGTAACTTGTTTCCTGATATTTTTTCTCTTGCTTTATATATAGAGAGAAAGAGAGAGAGAATATAAGGTATCGTCATTGAAATTTATTTAAGTACAATCAAAACTAATCAGTAATTATTAATTGTAGATTTTTGGTCAAAAGTTATCTGTTGTTTGTGGAATGGAAAAATATTTCATTTGTGAACTGTTTCCTGATATTATCTCTCTCTCTTTATATACATATATATATATATATATATATATATATATATGTAGAGAGAGAAAATATCAGGCATCACTGAAATATAATTAAATAACAATCAAAACTAATCAATAATTATTAATTGTAAATTTTTGGCAGAAATTATTTATTGTTTATGGAATGAAAAAAAATTTTATTTGTGAACTATTTTCAGATATTCTCTCTCTCTCTATATATATATACATATATATATAATCGGACATTATATAAAGAATAATTTAATGTACACTCGTTTTTTTAAAAAAAAAACAATCAATGGGTCGTGCAGAGCGGATGAAAAAAATCTCCTGTTCGACAATCGAAAAGCGATTTTTCTATTTAAAAATAGTCGCGCGGGAATAATAAAAAAATCCATCGATGCAGTTTACAATACATAAACACACACACACACACACGTACAGATGAAATATGAGAAACTGTTCGTTTACGTGACGCCCTACAAAACAGTTGTACAATATGGAAATGTACTTTTACAACCGTCTATTATGTTCTCAATTTCGTTTTAACATAAACACAGTATTTCAATATAAATGTGTGAACGACGCATATACGTTTAGGTGCAAAGTTTCATACTCGCATTATATATATATATATATATATATATATATATATATATATATATAGGTGGACGTGTACGTAGGAAAAAATGTCAATTTGATATATCGAGTCCAATGTTCCGGACGATGGACTTAATTTTATTTATATACGTGCCGATGACGAACATACCAGTATATTTTGTTTAATTATTCGGTTGAGATAATTCGATGCAGCGCTATTTACACGACAATTAAATGATTCGCCAATTTGTGTCGGAATAATCTGAAAATTTATAATTATCGGTCGATTCGGATTAACGGTTTCGAATTTCATCTGATTTTTTCATGTAACGCCACTCGCTCGATTGTACGGCATTATGAACAGTGGCCCTGTTCCATTTTTCAGAACAGGACAGTCTATTTTTGTTCAACGATTTGCCGAATAGTCATATATATATATATATATATATATATATATATATATATATATGTTCGTGTCTGTTCATTATTTCTGGATAAAAATATTTTGATAACTATCCATGATTTTAAAATCTTACAAAATCACAGATTTTGTTATTAGGACAAGCTTATCAATCAGGGAGGGCAAAGTTCCTCTGTCCACCCCTGACTATGGGCCTGTTTGAATGAGATACACATATTAAACTCTTGAAAGGGTTGTTATTAGTTTGAGAAATATTGTTTTAAACAGTTTCATGTATCAAAATACGATTTATATTGTATAAATTCCAATTTTGTAAAAGAAATCATATAGTTTGTATTATATCTAACTTTAGAACTTATTTTAACAAATTATCTTATTTCATACGATATAAATATCAGATGTGACCAAAATATATGGATATTTTGGTCACAACATCTTCTCCAAAGTCGAAAAAATAATTACCGTGGCTTCAACAGCGTTTTTTTCGACTGGAATTCGAAAAGTGTGCTATGCTTAATAAGCTGCTTTTCGAACCCCGTCGTGTACTGTGTTCTGTGAGGTTATACCGACTTATTGGACAAGATATACTATGTTTTTAAATGTCAAGATTGGCACTTCAACATCCTAAAACGACCAGAAAACATTTGATTTTAAAACAGAGTTATGATTGATTCCATTTGAAAGCACCGAATTGATTTAACATTGTATAAGATTCACTGATTTTTTAGTCTTATATATGAAAAGCAAAGAAGCGTATAAAAGAATTGTCCTTTTTTTAAACGAAACCTGTTCGAAATTGTTACCTATTAGTAACTGAAATGATAGTCAGTTTCTACTTAAAAAGAAAATTACTTCTAAAGATCATAACCTTGTTTCTAATCTGCTTTTGTTCAATCGTATGGCAAATAAATATTATCCTGATGATTGTAATACTTGAAAATAAGAAAGAAAATGCCTAGTTATTGTCGAGTATCACTTATATATATATATATATATATATATATATATATATATATATAAAGTAGAGATCATGACAGTATTCGATATATGATCTGTCCGACCGTCGCTGGACCGCGACGACAACATCCATATAAAACGACCGTAAACATTTCAATTCGGATTTTTTCCTCGTCGCCCGGTCATCCATCCGTCGATTCGTCCATCACACAACACAACATTTTCCACGGTATTCGCGGCAATTAGTGTTAACGTTTTGAAATATCTTCTTAATCGGCGCGTGACTATCGATCGATTAGATCGTTTGCTGCACTCGATCGTGAATCTATCTCTCGGCCCGACGACCTGATATAACCGGTAGTCGATTTGTTTTAATGATAACGACGTAACGAAACGGCGCAGAGGCTCTCGATAGATGGTTATAACGTCGTCGTCGTCGTCGATGGCTCGCAATTCATTTTTAACGATAATCATCTCACGCGATCGTATCGAATGGACGAAGAATAAAAATAAACACACACACATATATATATATATATATATATATATATATATATATATATGTAATGAAATAATACTATGTCATCGAACGAAATGAAATTAAATAGGAATCAAGTCGAATATTCATGAGATGTCGTTGCGGGTTTCTAGCTATTTCAATTGTAGAATCTATTAATTAATAATAATTGTACTATTAGTTGAATTGAAAGACATGAACACTGAAAAATGATTTGTAATAACATATAAATATATATTATACATTTTAAATAACTACAGGTACTCAATAAAAAGCGCTCAATTATCCAAACAGAAACATTATAAATAATTTTAAAGTAAAAAATACTGAAAATAAAATCAAATGATTGTATCATAATAGATTTGTGTACAACACTCATGACAGGTACTAACTTTCTATCCAAGCTACATTTTCTTATCATCATTATATTTCTAAGAATTTCACTACATTGTCGATCCAACGTATAAAGATGTTAGAAAAGTGTAACAGTGCACAGACATTAACATTTTTTTTTCTATAATCGTATCGAAATTATGTAGTTCGAATATTAAACAGTAAACAAGTGAATGTATGTGTGTGTGTGAGTGTATGCGTATTTTTAAAAGAAATATGTTTCAGCAATGGAAGATCCTTAACTAGCGAGACGGCCCGAAGGCTTCCGTGATCCTAACTGGAGATATTCAGTAAATTGACCAAGCGTGGAAAGATAACACAACACGTGGGTGTCTATCGCATGTTTTTTTTGCCGTTGTTGTTGGGGCTGTCGTGTGTTCTTTTCTCCTCCTTATATATATATATATATATATATATATATATATATATATATATAACGTGATCGTTAACGTCTTATCTATCTTCCGGATAATGTAGTAGTTAATAAGAAATTCTTGGAATATTTCAGTGGTCTTTATTGTTATTATCCGATGTTCTTGTATGTAAATTTCGTGATTAGTTTAATAACTGTTGTTCGATCAATGTTTCAATGAATATTAGATTTTTTTCGATGAAATGATACTCGATGGTAACGTATAGGAATAATCAAAGCTATTACTTTGCTAGAAAATTTGAAAATTCTCTTAAGAATAATAACAAAACTGATCTTAATAGTAGAGTGAGATATGAATTAAAAATATTGAAACTAGACTGTTTTTTTTAAAAAAAAAAATGAGAATGAATTTAAAAATTCATTCATGGATTTAATCAGAAACTATAAAAGAGTAGTCTATTTTTCATGAATGTTTGCGATCGAATTGTTTTTCAAATAAATGTTGTTTCTGAACCGTTTGGTTATGAATATATTATCGAATAGCAAGAATACCTTTACAGCGATTATTGTATTAGTAATTAATATCTATATAAAATATCGAAGAAATAAAATCATTTATTAGAAGAAAAAACAGTGTATCAGTCAATGAAAATATGATTAACACTGAAGAGAAGAGAAGTAACATGAATGTTTCTTTTTTTCCTATTAATAATAGTCGGATGTACGATTAAAGATAATAAAAATTAAATTCAGTTGTTAAAAGTAAATACTGAATAACTTTCACCATGTTTTTCACAAATAAATCTTATTTTCTCATCTCATAAACCATAAAAAAAATTTTAGTCAAAAAAAAAATCGTTATCAATTATTTTTCATTGCTGTGTATGCTCATTTCTTATTGTCAGAGTCCCAAAGGACAGAAAAATCTATTAGATTAATCCATTCGATTTTTTTGTACATTCATCTGATTAGAATAATGATTCGAAATGCATTTATTTTAGAAAATATCTAGATTTCAATGCTGGGACGTAGATCTAGTATCAAACAGTATTTTTCTATTTCGAAAATAAATTATTTTCAAACTCCATGAACTACAATTTTTTTTCTGGTCAGAAATGTTCATTCAATCATTGATGACCATTTCTGATTAGACAATGCCATCATCTTCAGAACGACAAGGTATAGAAAAATGTTAATTTTAATGAAAAAGATTTTACCTTTTTTCCATTCTTACTGAATATTTGAAAACGTGATCGTATGTTAAATACAACAAGATATGGATTTATAATAATTAATCATCCTACGGGGATTTTACTATATTTGTATTTAAAGTCAAGAAGATTTACGTTGATTATTAACACTGATGTTTAGAAGTTCGATATTTAAAAAAAAATAAATATGAATAAAATGATTAGAATTTTATTATAAAAATAAATTCATCAATTTTACAATTACAAACTCTTACTAAAAATTCATGTAATTTGATTTATTTTTAAAACCTGATTTTATTGTCAGTGTCGTGAAATAAAATCAGTTATAACAACAACAATTTTCATTAACATTTTTCTGAGTACCAAAAAGTAGACTCGTTTACGATTCTGAGTGTACTTGCTTAAATATTAATTTTTATTAAAATGTGTTTCAATAAACATTCTCTTCAAACAACGTTACTTTCTAACTTATTTTCATATCATTATGAGTTTTTTTCTCGTCTTTGTCTAAGCATGTAGACAATATTAAATATTTTTCAAGAATGTAATTTGTAATCAGTTTATTTTAATTTAAAATCTTTTTCAAGCATGAAATACAATTTTATAATATGTAATTTTAACAATGATGCATGTTTATTTTTAAAAAAATATATTTTCAAACAATCATATATACATATACTTGTTTAATTTTCCACGTAATTTTCTTTTACCACACATGAATTCTCATAAAAAAATAATTTCAATACAAACACATTTTACCAAGAACATTTAGAAACAGAAATGAAGAAGTTATTTTTTACATTTTGAATAAAAAATGCTCGGTATTAAGTCTGGTACATACACACATGCATATGCATATATATATATATATATATATATATATATATATATATATATATATATATATATAAGTGTATATATATATATATATATATATATATATATATATATATATATATATGACGAGCCATAAATGTAATAACGCGTTCCAGTGGTTTCTTGAACATAGTATGCTAGACTTTAATATGAAACTTAAATATTATGGCTGCAAGCTAATAATTTTATATTTAATAAGTCTGATAACTCGCAGAGTAAACAACAACAGGAAATATTTTCATACAAACAATATATGTGTACACACACATATGGAAAGTATCTGAACTTTATGTAGTAAACAAATATTTATATTGTTTATCGTTAACTTTATGTGTGTATATATATATATATATATATATATATATATATATATATATATATATATATATATATATATATATATATATATATAGTATACACCTACGCAGAAAGATACACAACGAAATTCGTTTTTGATGTTTTATGACTTATAAAAACTATCATATTTCTTGCTACGGACATTTAGAAAAATATAATAATAATATTATTTGTTTTCACAATTGAGAATTATTTTTTCACCCACGCCATAAACGTTTATTTTATTTTTGTGTACCTTTTCGCTCTGAAGATGATGGAATTGCCATTGACTTGCTTATAAGCAACAGTCAAAAACGATTACTAGTAATTTATTGAATATTCTTATCAGAAATTTTATCTATATTATATATTTAATTAATTTTTTAAACTAAAAATGATCAATAATTAATTATTAAACATCTGTGATCAGAAAAATGTGTTCTCGTTTATAGAACGAGTGAAAAATTCATTCATAAAACTGAATTTAGCTACAGTGTCATAAACTGTATTATGAATGTATTTAATTTTATTAAAATTACATTTGCTTGTTGAAAACTTTCTATAGCAATGTCTGTGGTTGTAAAATATTAAACATTTTTCTGACATTCATAATTTGAGATCTGTATGATTTTTTTATTTAAACCACAAAGCATTTTTGAAATCCATAAATATAATCAATTATTGAACATTTGTGACTAGAAACTGTTTTGTGTTTTATGGAATGAATGAAAAACTTATTTCTGAAAATGACTAGCCACAGTGTTAAAAATAAATGATATTATATGGGGAATTCACTAGAGTCTTTATCAACCACAACTAGTTAATTTCAGTACTTAAATCGTCTTTAAGTGAGTTGTAAATATAAACTGTTTATTTATAACGTTCAACAACTGAAACTCTCCATGAACCAAGACCACCAAAACAATTATACATTTATTTATATTCATCACAGAAAATTTCGCTGCACAATGAAATCATTAAAATAAAATTATTTTATTGCGATAGCTTAATATTGAAGTAATTTGTTAATTGTTCGTATAATAAATTTTTAACGCAATTAATCAATTATTTTTTCACTTCACAAACGACATCAACTTTTTCTGATCAATAAATCATCTTTATTTATTGCTCATGTATATTTTGACGACGATCTCTATCATTTTCACAGCGTTAAGGTACATACAATCTATGATTTATTAAACATTTCTGAACAGGAAATATATTTATGATTTGTATGATTTAAAAATAATTAATATTTGAAAGTGAATTTAATGTCAGAAATGTATCGTGCAAATATTCTTTTTAAAAAAGTATGGTTTCGCTTAATTCGTGTGAAAAACTTTATATGATCAAGATTAACTTTCTCTCTTTTCCTGTGTATATATATATATATATATATATATATATACACATATGCACACACACACACACATCTAGTTGTACACGTTGATATCACAGTAAACAAGCTGATTTATTATAAAAACGGACAGGTGGTGATATTTATTAACAAGCGTGTATTGATAAAAATAACGTTATTTATACGTTTTATTGAAAAAAATGTCAACTGACATTTCAACATTTATAATTAGTTTGATGATATGACATTTTCGATTCTGATAAGCTGACCTTTCGACGACAATATAATAGTATATTTGTTCACACGGTTGAACGACTAATTTCAAAACAATCCTTTTTTTAAATGCTCAGTGAAAGAAAATCGACAGTTCCTGTTACATACAACGACAAGAAGTCCGCCCGAACGTTATAAATAGATATGTTAAAACATGAACGACAGGTAAATCGTTATATTAAATAAACGATTTGTACGAAAAATCGAAATAACATTTTCTTACAAGAATATGTGTGCGTGGTTATCTTTTATGTTCTTGTTCTTTCTTTCATTTCCTTTTACATGTGTCGTGAGATACGATCCGGGGGAACAAGAACATAAAACTATCCGAGAAAATGAATACCTTAAGACATGAAATGTATACGATAGCGAAATGTCTACTTTGCATAGGACTATAATCATCCTTTCTGTATCAGGAATCGTTTGTAAGAGATGTAACTCTGTATATGTGATGGCAGTCATTCGAATGCAACGACATCTAAATTATAATCTAAGAAAAAGTCATATGGTCTTTTCATATATTCGACAGACAGACAAAACGTATAAGAACATGTGTGTGTGTGTGTGTGTGTGTGTACATATGTATATAATGGATCGAACTTTATCATTATCCGTTTCCGTTTCCATTCCCTCGCTCTCTATAATAATCATATCGGTGAGTTCCTTTCATCGGTACGGAGGACTTACTTCGACGAATATTAAATATATCGGTCGGTTCTCTCTCTTTTTTTAAATTAGAAACGTCAGAAGTGGAAATAATGTCCGATCCGAGGGTGAAATAAATATCAGCCGTCTTTTGGTCGGCCGTCGAGTGCTCCTCCGCTGCTCTCCTTTCCGGATACGTAATCGGGTTTGTGGGACGGTTGATTCGTTCCTTTGACGTTTTATTAATTTATTGTAATACTGGGACCGAGGATTTTTCTAGACTTTATATATATATATATATATATATATATATATATATATATATATATATATGTATATGTATATATGTAAAAGTATGTATGTATATGTGTGAAATAAATCTTGATAAGAGTTTATAAATATTTCAAGTAGTTGAACAATTAATTTCTGATTTAAAATAAGATTTACAAATCGTTTCCAGGATAAAATTAAATAAAATGGAATTAGTATTCGATTTTTCAGTACTTTTTCGCTTTGAATTTGATGGTAGCCTCGTTTAAATGGATATAAGCAATAATTAATAATGTTTACTGAACGTTTTCCAGAAATAATTCTTGTAATTGGTGGAGTGAAAAAAACAATTCATTTGTAAGTTAATTTAGTTAGAACTGTATTATCTCAGATTTTATAGTCTTTTTTTATTTTACAAAATGAACAAAATGGAATCTGTATTCTTTTATTACAGTCTCTTCTTCTTTTATTTGTAAAAAAACCTACTATTTTTTTAATACGAATTATATTTATTTCAAGCTTTACTTTAAAATCTTTATATATAAAAGTGCACGTTCTTCAGTGTATCAAATGTGTGTAATTTTTGTCTCATTATCTTTCCCATTGAAGACTGAATCATGATGTTTTATACGATGATCGACTTTTATCGATCCTCCAAGAACTAGAAATGATTTTTTTTATAAAAAGAAACTATACAAATACATTATAAGTATGTTTTTACACACACTCACTCACATACATGTGTGTGTATAATCGAATTTCGTAATTTTGATGGGAAAAAAATCCCACAACATGCGAAAGAAGAAAGCAAGTTAATACTTAATACGACAAACGAATAAATCAAATTGTGAGGATTTATCTCAATTTTAAGTTCTCATCATGTATTCGTTCAATTTACTCACCGGCTTCGAATCCTTTGAGATCGTTGCTAAAAACAGAATCCGTAAAAGCACTTTAAAGTGCTGCTCACTCTCTTCGTTCGTTCGAAACGAATGTGTTTCGCGGTGATTTTAAATAAAAAATACGTTTATGGTTCCGCACGATCTATTATTTATGATTGTGTACGTATATGTAGATATATACATACATATATATATATATATATATATATATATATATATATATATATATATATATATATATACAATGTATGTGTGTGTAAACATTGTAAACATATTTCATATATCAACAATATATTATAATGTATGTGATATTTTGTTTTGACACGGATATTAATAAAAATCTGTAAAATATGTTCTGTTAATACTTGAGATAGGATTTAAAAAAAATCAAAAATACAATCGATTCTCAACTCTTTCAGTCTTGAATTTCGGTTAAGTATTTAAAAGAGTAAATTCAATTTTTACTTGAAACGTTTTGAAGAATGTTAAATCTGTAAATGTTTATTTTTTCAAAAAGAGGAGACCACTGTAATTTTTTTCATAAAATTTTAGCATATGAGAAAGTATATGTATATTACTCTAGGACATTTTTTAGTATTGTAAATTGGGCCGTAGTTGAAATAAATGATTTGTTTTTTACAAAAACTCTTATTTGTTTGGCGTACTGATTTGTGAGCATAAGACTGAAAGCGTGCAAACTTTTAGCAAACAAACAGATTAATTGTTGTTAGTTTTTATAAATTTATCATTTTTTTAATCATATAAAGCGTACACAAATCTGGTCAAAATGACCATTAAATCATTTTTGATTGTTGTTTATGTTCTTTTCGATGATGATGATATCATACTTTAAACTCAAAAATCAGATTTTTCTGTACTCCGGCGCTGTAAATTGACGCTCAAAAATGATTAGTAATCATTTACTGTACATCTTTCTATATTATAAAAATGAAACAGTACCGTCGTTCCCGTGCCTTTTATTCGTTCTCTGATTGGTCGATATTAATCACTTGGTCTGTGTTATAACTGATGACTATGAATCGCGTGATCGAATGATCTTCATCCTAATTAATCGAAAAAGTTTTTCAGTAAAGAAAATATGGTTTATATTTTATGCGTATTATTCGTTAATTTCCGTTATTTGTTAGGGTGGGAGGGGGCGTGTGGTTGTGAGCGTGACGACCAAAGCGATCAGAAAACAGAACAGCCTAGTTTTAATTAGAAATTTTTTTTCTTGTTTGTGAGACGAAAAAAAATTAATCTATGAAAATGAGTATGCAGTGAGCAGGAGGCAGAACCCCCTGGTGCTACATAAAAATAATTATATCCTGCTGATTACAAAATATTATTATAACTTTATGGATATTTTCCTCGTACGAAAATCGAACCGTCGCCTGTCGTCCGATGCAAAAACGCCCGGAAAATTGAAAACATCTCCGGAATTTTTATGCGTACTCGACCATATTTTATTTCTACTGTAAATAAAACCGCGCCACGTCTTGATCCGGCGATTCTCTGCGGTTCCCCACACTTGGATACCTGCCAATTTTCACTGGTCGGTCCAGTCGATTTCGGTAATATTTCACATTATGTCTCCGCGGGTTAAAACAAATGTAAAATGGTCGGTTCGCGCCGAATGTGCGGCTGTTATCCGTGTCGAATTTAATTTATACGAGACGATACGTTTTTATACGATCTCCGGTATTCTTAAACGACACAATTCGCTCGTTTTATTACGCCGCGATGTTTTTATTCTTGTGACCGTTACACTGTGTCTTTTATAGGTGAACAGATATGATTGTACTATTCACTGGACGAAAGGATTCTTCTGCGAGTTGAATTTGTAAAAAAAATACAGCTTGAAAAATTGAAAATGTACCACCCATTCGTTTCTATAATTATCTAATTTCATATTATAAATAATCCATTCTTTATTCGTCATATTATAAATTATGATTGAAAAAACACCCTATGTGTCGATTCATGTGTTATTAAAAAAACACTAACAATATTTCAAAAATCATTCTTGTGTTGATCTTCTCACAGACTTTTCTAGTTCAAGTTCAGATGAATGGCATTTGTCATGAAAATGTGAGTTTATTCGATATTTAATTCAAATTATGGTAATGCTATCAAATATTTCAACAATATCTTACATTATTTAGAAAAAAATGCATCTAAAATATCAGTAACAGAATACAGGAATGACTAATTAACAAAATGAATTCTTTATTAACCTGTTATCGGTTTAAACACAATCTTCAACCATATGTAACACTGAACAGAGAACGGTTGTTGCGAACATTTATACTTAAGGCAGTCAAGTCGAAAAATCCGCTGTCACGTCGTAAAATCTCTAATCCTACAAGGAAGATTGTTGAGTTGTGCACTACGTTAAAAAATATATAGAGAGAGACGAGCACTAATAATGGAAAGATGTCATTGGTTAATGGCTAGTACGACGTGTTGCAAGCCACAAAATGTCATCTTTCGAATCTCATTTCAAAGGACGTGTCACCTCTTTTCAAGAAAGCGATTATCTCGAATATTTACTTGTCTTAGAAAGCAAATCCTCGATTCCGGAAAAATCGAGGTGATACATTCAGATTACAGCATTGTCGCACAAACATGGATTTTGCTAAGGGTTGAAAAATTAAGATTTAACCTCAGGATCTAATAAAATAGGAGTGTTTATTTGAACAGTGAGGTTATTTATAAGTTTAAAAAAAATATTTGACATCAACCAGCTGCATTTTAGCTGTATTTTCTCAAGATTCAAATAGCAGTTTAGTGAAACTGAAGTTTTTTTTAAAAAATGTGACCTGATTTATTGATATTTGGACATTAGTTCAATGCTTTTTTGATTTTCCTATCTATTTTGAAACTGAAGATGAACTGCAGCTTGTTAACAGTCTAAGAAATGAAGTTATTTGTAGGAAAAGTGTATCTTTTTCAAGTTATTCTAGCTATTTTAGTGACTGTTTTAGAATTTTGTTTATTATTATTACAAATGCAAGTCAGACAGGAAATTGCAGTCGATTGAAATTGAATAATTGGTCAATGGTGTTGGAAGAATGCGTGGATTGAATATATCTTCTGTACTGCCACGTTCTATTAATAATAATATTTTAAAATTAAATATGAATATTCGTTGAAAAAATGGAGATAATTTTGAAATTGAGTGAATGATGAGGGTCTTGAATTTTTTTGTTATACAAAACGTTTTGTTTCCATAAGTCAAATGGTGTAAGAATGCACAAGGAACTCACAAGCAGATACACATTTTTTTATATAGAAAGATGGATAATTTATTAGTAACTATTTGTACTGATAGATATACATTTTTATACTCTTATTCAATAAGTGTTTCTATATTGATTTTATTTGTTTATAAAATGTACGAGCGTCTTAGAACAAATGCATATAAAATACATGAATCTCGTCGGAACAAGAACAAGAGGTAATCTAAATGATTTTCCTTCGATAAAATTTAAACTGAATTCACTTAAAAAAAGTTCCGTCGATGGCGAAACTTTGTAACGCTTCCGAAAGATTAAAACCGATGGTAAAGCCATAAAGGTAAGTGCCAGATGTTCTAATATTGTACGAGCTATGCGCGTCTACATATTTTTTCATCTGTCTCTACCGCATCTACGTTCTATCTCCGCCTGTCGTTCTACATATCATCTCGATTGTATATTTTTCTTATAATAATTCTTCGTGCGCCCTTATTACACCGAACATATCGTAAAAAGAAGAAAAGTAATCCCGTCGACGTTTAATTAACGACTCGAACTTTGTTCAGTTTCAGAGTTTGGAGCACAGCGGTCGAACAGATATCAGTCATCTCGTGCTGAAACGAAACAATGTCCCACCGTTATATTGTTTTCGAATGATACGAATTATTTTTTTTCTTAATTACCAATTTGTAGATTAAAATAAAATCACAAAGATTCCGGTCGATTCGTAGAACTGGAACGAGGACCGTCTCTCTTAATTTCTAATGGAACTGTTTTAATATTCAGCAGCGAGACGAATTTTCAAGTATACTTGTAAATTTAAAAAAAAATCGTTCCTTTGATACATCGTTTTTGTACGAGAACGTCCTTCATCCAGTTTCCGCCATATAATCAAATTATTATTATCGATTAGACTAAAAACTTGTAATGTTTCATTTTTAACGATGTTTTCATTGCGGTAATTCGACGCCGATTTTTTTTCCGCCATTAATGGGAAATAATTTGAAAGGTTGTTTAAAAAATAAGTTCCGTGGAGAAAATATGAATGTAACATTACGCTTTAAAGCATTTACGTGCTGGTATTAATTTTTATTTATGATCGAAAATACACATTAACTCTCAGAATGTATTAGGTGTGCTAATTAATTCGGTGCCTTTATATTAAATCAATCATAACTCTGTTATGAATTAAAATATTTTCACGCTGTTTTAGGATTTGGAAATGACGACATTCAAATTTAAAAGCACTATACATCTTAGCTAAGCAGTTGGCATAACCTCACAGAACAGTAGCAGCATATTAGCAATGCCTTATATGCTGCTTTTCAGACACCATTTCACTACTGCTTTGTGAGGTTATACCAACTGTTTAAGTAAGATATATAGTCTTTTTAAATTTTAGATGTTGATATTTCCAAATCCTAAAACAGCGTGAAAATATTTTAATTTAAAACAGAGTTATGATTGATTCAATATAAAGGCATCGAATTAATTAGCACACCTAGTATATATATATATATATATATATATATATATATATATATATATATATATATCTACTGTAACCAAATCCTTGAAGAATTTTTAGAAACTTAAAAATATTTGTTATTTAATTACAATATTTGAATATCTGAAGAAACACGAATGTGCAATTATTCTGAATTTAGATAACGCATCGATATAAAAATACAGTTCTGACACTGTTGCCAAATTCACTTTCTTAAATGAATTTTTTTAACAGCACACGAACTACAAAAAATCTACTATTATTAATTTAATGTATGTATGCAATAAATATCTTTTTCTGTGCTTTATTGCTCTGAAGTTAATAGCATTGGTATCGAAATGCACATAAGCAATAATCAGAATTCATTTGAACATTTTCGATCAGAAATTTCTTTTATTGTGTGTGAAGTGAAAAAAGAATTCATTTTTTACTTGTTGCGACTTCTTTCTATTCTCCGAAACAAGTTGTTTTTATAATAATTGATATAGTAATATCATTGAGTACATTACTGAATTGATTTTACGGTTTTTTTTTTAAATTATCCAGGTATTCCGTCGATTTCGGTTAATTTCTGAATTTTATCTAATCGAAATTATTTAATCGAGTCTAATTTGAAAAAGAATGCTCAACACACACGTTAACTAAAACCATCGATCTGTTCATTAACCCCATGTAAAGTATGTGCGTACCAATTCAAAACAGTGCAATTATAATTTTCATTATATCACAACGTTACATTCACACCGTGCCATTTTGTAACCGACTATTATTAATTTTCTGCAACAGAACTTGGCAATAGAATCGATCCGTCTGTTTCAGAAATAAATCGAATTTTCAATAAGCATAGCAGCTGTCGAAACAACATTAATAACAATTCACAATATTTTAATCCTTGTCACAATTGTGTTTCGTATCCATTATAAAGATTAACGTCCATACTTTATTATCTAGATTATAATTGTATAGTTAATCATTGACATTACGATGATTAATTATCTCCGTACACACACATTTATGTACACAGAGATACGTTGTATGTATTCACAACCTTAGGACATTTAGCTTGTAACACAATAGCTATATTTATTATGTCAATAATTTTTGTTACACGTGACATGCAAATTGCATACTGGGAAAGAAAAATAAAAAGAGCGCACGTCCCTATAACGTAAATGTGAGCCAATAACCTTCGTTAATGTACTGTTTTCGTTTCATATTGTTATTACATATAGATCTGTGTTCAATACGTACTTGAAATTAATAATAATAATGTACAGTGAAAAGAGCGTGCATAAACTGATACACATCACAATTGAAGACAATGCAAAAAGCCTGCAGCAGATGAAACAATTATTGTATAGCCTTTTGTTCTTCGGAGTACACTTTTATACTGTTACCCTAATGTAATAGGCAAACCGTACCGCTATTAATAATGATAACGACGAGAATTCCACGGCTGTGTCCGTTAAGCCGATGCTTATATTATTAATATAATAATGGAATATTTAGTCGTTTCTTTCTGTTGTTTATTGTTGTCTAATTTCATTCCGGCCGCTATTGAGATGTACTTGTTGAATGCGTTTATAAAAATTTCATACGCTGTACGAAGCGGACGAACTGAAACTGTAGGAGCTCGTGTGCCACGATGTATGAGTTTGAAGGAATTGAACTGGTCGAAAAAAATATGTTTTTCGTTTCAGTTAAAAATGTTCAGTGACTCGTCATTGATCATTTTGATTGTTGCTTGTATGCATTCGGATGAGGATTCCATCATCCTTAGATCATCAAGATGGTGGACAATCTTGTGAGAGTTGCAGAGTATTTTCCTAAGATACGTCGCTTTGAAAATAAGAGAATCGCCATCGAAATACAAAATTGAAAATATACGAGTATGTAATCAATACTGAATACACTTGTCGAGTGAAAAAATAATTCATTTGTGAAGAGGGACTTCTTATAAAATGATTAAATTTGGATTTCAGTGTTCTGGTGGTGATGATGGTATTGGCATAGAAATTAACAATAATCAAAAATTAGCGATGATGATTTATTGAATATTTCTGAACAGAATGCTTGTTGGTTTGTCGAGTAAATAAAAGAAAAGAGTTTGTGAAATTGGCTGCAGTTTTTCATACTATACATGTTTTATACATCTAAAACACTTGTTTGAATATATTTATTAAATTCTGGTTTCTGAAGATTGAAGATTTCTGTCGAATTTAAAACGCGTCGCACTGTTTTACAAATAGTGAACTTTTTCGATGCGTTCTAGTAAAAAAAAGGGTTTAGAAATGAATATAAATCCGTTGCAGTGCGTACAGAAACAAGGAATACAGACACGCGCCACCATTATTGAAACCAATCTCAGTCTTTTTACAGTTTCCCGAATAATTAAAGTTTCGCAATAAGACCTTAAAAAGCTCGTTTAGAAGCCAGATTTACGCTCCGTGCCGTCACACACACAACCGCTCACTATTCGCTGTCGCTTTTAATGGGCAATATATTTTTTTTAATCGCGCAAACAAAATATCTACAGGTTTCTCTCCTTGAGTTCGTCTCGTCTCTTTTTCACCGTATAAAAAAAAAACAACGTGACCGCGTCTGAACACCACAAAAAAGGTGCTTCCGCCATAACCGACGCCGTCGCACCGACGCACCGACGTCGTTGTTTCTCCCTTAATTACTTTGTAACACCCTCGTATCACATCACAAACAACGTTCTTATCCGGCCGTGTGTACGCAAGCTAACCCTTTAGATCGGCAGCGTGCAGGGATGCCGGTGTTGCTGAATAAACGACATAGTCGTCCTCGTTCGACTCACGCATGCACGCACGCACGCCGTCGACCCGCGACCGACCCGTTCACATTTTCCCATCATAAAACATCTCACTGTTCAAAGTTGATATTTTTAATCTCGCAGCCAAGCCACGGATATTTTTACAACGCGCCACCCATCTCCACAGGAGAGAAGTGTGCGCTGTACAGGTGTCTCGATTGTTCAGGGTTGTAATATTTTTAGAATGTTGTACGGACGCAGGCGATAGTGGTGAGCTTATTAGAGAACAAAAGGGTATTCTTATAAGCCACTCTGGTAATATGGATACGATATCACACGATTGCTATTGACGTGATAATAAGGCCACACACACGTATACACACATAGATCGACTGAACTAATTTTAGAAAGTACAGGGTGCGAGAATAAACGTCCCGAATTTTAAAGATTAACAAAAAAGGCCTGGTAAATGCTATTCAAAAAGTAATTACGTAATCCAAAAGTGTATGAAATACAGTTTATTTTCTACTGGTTTTTTGAATACGATATCGTTATCATTTGTAGTCGATTTCTAAAGTTTCGCATCACTCGGGGGGTCTTTTCGGGCGTTATCGATGAAATTTCTTGGCATATAGCAGCCTTAACTTCATTAATGGTTGTTAACGAGATCAAATATCCTAGAAACACTTCATTCAAAATTTCCATTTATCTGATCGCTGTGTGAGCGGTGGCCCACACATTCGGATTTCTAGGTTCAGTTAGAAAAAGTTCCGTAGCATCTCCACATAACAATAGGAAATTACTGTTAACCGTTTGGCCTTCCTCCTCGAAAAATCAAGTGCCGTAAACAACAAAATCTGCAATAGGGTACCAATCAGTGACACGCTGGCTGTATAAAGGCCTTTCGTTTTAACGCCGAACCTGTGGTCCTGAAATTTGCAACTCACAGCAATATGGTTTTTCGATCTAGAACAGCAGCATTTCGAACGAGCGCGAAATTGATTCAAAAAACTCTCTGCGTAGTGATCATAGATTCGTTGTTTCGGATAAAGAAAACGGTAAGGGACATGGTATCGGAAGACATCACTACGCCCCGTCCCACTTCATTAGCGCCAAACCAATGACTGAGAGAACTTCGGGAGGTTTTTTTTATCTCCCCTGTATTACTAATATCGATAAAAGAAAAAGATGTCATTCCTGTAGTAGCCTGTGATTCCTAAACGAGCGGATTTCTTCAAAAGATATGTAGAATCCATTGTGAACAGGAAACCGAACATGTTCCGGTTCGAGCGCGACAATCGATCGACGGCCCGTCGATCGAACGATGCCGCCGAATCGAAACCGTGGCGTACGAATAAGAGGGCGGGCTGGGAACGAACTCGCGTCCACGTACTCATCAGTCGCGCGTTCCATAATTCATAACAATCGGTGGAGATGTGCGACCGAAGCGAGGACCGATCGCGCGGCTCTCCACCGAAGCAAAACAAACACCCACGAGCGACGCGAGAGTTGCAAATGACATTGAATATTCAAAGCGATGCGCATAAATTATTTCGCGGACTATGGCGGCGCTGTACACCGGCTAAATAACTGTTTTGTACGCGCTGCAGAACAGAGTGTTGTTGTCGGTGTTGTTATTACTCGCTTCTTGTACCGCCGACTCAGTACCCCCTATATGTGTACGCGATTTGTTGTAATTTATTGACGATATACGTTGGGCGTTCAAAGACAACAAAGCGTTTTGTATATTCATGTCGGACGGAAATATGTACGAGTCCTTCTGATCCCATTATGTTGCCTACCTACTGCGCCGGTCTATCTTTTAATAAATCATTCGATCCTTTTTTCCATCGCACACGCGTGCAAATTAGTCAGGGTTTCTCTTGCTTATGGAGTAACCGACAATAATATTCATACACGTGAAATATTATGCACATTCATTATTAACATAAAGTGTATAACAACAAAGCTTGATTAAGATGAACGGATAAGTAGTAAACGTGTCACAGAATGGAGAGAAATGTTTATTACAAAAGTATTTCTTAATTTGCTAAACAGCACAACGATCTAAAAACATTCATGTCTATTGTTTAATGTTTACAGGAATTCGGATAATAAATATTTTGCAAAAATATATGTTGTTATCGACACACCATTCAAAATCAGAATAATGTTTTGACATTGGCTAAATTTCCTTTCACAGGTAGATTCACTTTTCATTCTGTAAACCACAAAACATTTTTCTAATTAAACGTGATCAATAAACCACTATTATTGATTTTTAATTGTTGTTTATTCGCATTTCGATTACAATGTCATCATTTTTAAAGCGAAAAATCTCTAAGATTAGTGCATAGATATAAAAGTACGCGTAAGCAGATCCTATCAGGGAGGGTTTAAGAGGGACAGTTGCTCCAGGCAAAACAAATTATGGGCTTCAATTTTTAACTTGAAGATATGAAACAACTTAAGAAAACTTGAAAGTCAGTTCTTGTTACAAGTAAAAAAATTACAAGAGGAAATGAAATCTACAGAATCTGAAATGAATCGTCGACTTAAAGACGTCTGCTGAAGAATACTTTCATATAAATGTTTTTGACAAAATCTTCACTTCAGTAATAAATAGAGTTGCGCGTAGATTTGAAGCAATTTCTTATATTTTCAATTTTTTTGATGTTTTATGAAGATTTAATGAAATGGATCAGAATAATACGGTTCCAAAGGCAAAAGTATTACAAAATAAATATGAAAATGAAATAAATGAAGAATGTTGAGAAGAATTAATACTGCTGAACCTTGTTTATAAAAACAGTTTTGAACTATGCAAGAAACCGGAAGAATTATTTGAAGAAATTATCGATATGGGATTCCTAAACATATTACCTAATACAGCGATTATGATATGAATTTTTTTAATCGTGCCTGTGAATGTACCAGAAGGAGAGAGATCATTTAGTGTTCTGAAAAGAATTAAAAACTTTCCACGATCGACAACGAAATATTAAATAAAACTTCTTGAAACAAAGAAAGAGAGAAATAGGTGTATCACTTGCAGGACGTATTGTATTTTTACAGTGGGAAAAAACACATGCTTACAAATTACTCACACAAAAATCATCATGATGGATCTCTTATTTATATATATATATATATATATATATATATATATATATATATATATAAATGATTCGAATCCGTTACAACTTCCATTCCATTGTAAAACGCGTCTAGCACATCAGACGAGATTAAAAACGCAGACACACACACATACATTTTTTCGTCACATTCATCCCTCGCCGACGTCGTCGTCGTTATCCCCCGTCCGCCGTCCGTCGCGCTCACACACATGTACAATAATTTTTGTATTCGTGCGCGCGGGGAGCGTCGACTGAATCGTAACAACATTAACCGACTAAAAACGTGTAGATGTCGGTATAAATTTGCATGCAAACACGCGAGATCGTTCGCCCTATAAAAAGGCCATCAAAACGCAATTCTGTACAAATTTCGCTTTTTCATATCATATATGCCATGTTTTATATTATGGATAGATACATACATATACATACAAAAAACAATGTATGGATGTATGCATATATATATATATATATATATATATATATATATATATATATATATATATATTATATACAATTTTTTATTCCACTGTTATACGAACGTAGCTGTGTGTTGTTAGATTATTGTTGGTTTATTTAATACTTTTATAATAACATTTCATGATTCCTTTTTATGTTTTGCTCCTGTATTCGTACTCTCCCTCTCACACACACACACACACACATATATATATATATATATATATATATATATATATGTAGCAAATTCTCTTACAACACGGTATTTTTATAACATGGATTCGATCTAACACGGTCGAACAATGGCGACAATGTATTGTTTAGCACAGCGTTTATAACACGGTTTTTATATATGCAATGAGAACAAAATTGTGCAAAAATCATAATTAAAACTTACATATATCTTATCTTTCTATATATATATATATATATATATATATATATATATATATATATATATAACCAAAACTATTCACAAAAAATTCAGTGACGTCGACTTATTTATTTATGACGTCCAAGTTTCTATGGTACCCTTATATGTTTATCTCATATATAAAATAAGACGTTGCAATCTATCTGCGATATTGATTATATAAACATATATATATATATATATATAACAGCAACGTTGCATTATATCTGCGAGAATGATTATATAGACATAATGACTTTTAAAAAATATGTTTATTATTTCATTCGGTTACTACATGTATGTACATGCTTATAACTGACAAGTGCATACAGCATACAGCAAGCCCAGGGGTCGGTGAGCGCAGCGATCATGGGGCGAAGCCCTCTAGTATGTTTTAAATACATATCATTTATATAAAATTTTCATTTTTGAGTTTATACAGTTGAATATCTACAAAAACTTCTCTTTTTAACGGAATATTGTCCTCCGGTTTTTTGAAAAAAACATTTAAATTTGAAAATAGAAAATTAAATAAAATAAATATTCCTCTACACTATTTTATTATCATGAGAACAAAAGCATATCAAAATTATGATACACATTTCTAGGGTGTATATATATATATATATATGTATATATATGTGTGTGTGTGTGTGTGTACAAAAAAATAATCTTCTTTCAATGAAAAGCCAAAATGTTCAATAGTTGCTGGAGAAATAACGTATTATATTCTATAATTGCTTAAATATTTTCAAACTATTGATAAAATGTTTAATACGGCACAGCATATACAAACATATATATATATATATATATATATATATATATATATATATATATATATATATATAGTTTGATATAAATTAGTTTGCTCGTTAAAAACGAATTAAAAATTAGATAGGAAAAAAGTACAAAGTGCCGGAACGAACCAAAGACGGAATCAGTGGGTAAGTCAGTGAGCGTTCGCTTGAAAATCATTTTCTTCGACACGTCGTACGAACAGACCGCCTAACCTCGTTACAACGAGAGCCGGCGATCGAGTGACGCGCTCTCTTATTATTCCGGTCAACTCGGCACCGTTGCGGATTGGGAGTTGCGAAAACGATAGCAATTAAATCTAAATTTAGAAACAAATTAAAATTGAGTCGCGGCACGAGAGACTATTTGTTACGAAACGAGCGAGGACGGACCGTCAAGACACGGCCAGTCCAGACTCTTTAATTTTTTTTTATCTTTTCTGTTATTATCTGACACGCATATACGTGTACAAGTATACATCATGTCACAATTCTTAATCCGGGGTCATATTTTCGATTTTATCGTTCGGATTAACGAGTTGAAAATAATACTGTCGACACGTCATTAAAAACATAAATTATATATATATATATATATATATATATATATATATATATATATATATATATGTATGTATGTATGAGTGGATGTATGTACATATGTAATAAAAAGAAGAGTAGTAGCAACCTTTTAACTAACCTACCAAATAAATACAAACCAGTCTTTCAGCAATAACTCGTGTATACACATTCACACAAAGCAACTCGCTGTACATATGCATTTTTCATTCGAATAAAATTATATGACGGCGGTTCGTTCTACGTCCATTCCTTTTACGATTTTAACAGTTCGAGAATACATCTTAAGACCGTGATAAAACGCCACCATCGGCGTAACATTCTATTATATCTTCTTACTCTCCTTCGCACGGTATTTATCGTCAATGTCTGAACATACACACACAGCCAGAGAGATACAGAGAAACGCTGTCGCGTTCAGTCGTCCGAACCGAATATCCGGACACCGTGCTTCTTGTTGATACATCATGTCTTATTCTTTTCCGTCTCGGTCTGCTCCGTCATCGTCATCGGCTCGTATCTTCTTCTTCCTCCTCTTCTTCTTCTTGTTCGATTCCGTCATCGTTTCGTCCGGGATGTGTTTTTTTTTCGTTCGTTCGCTCGTCCCGCGTCTCCGCCGTCCGTTTCGCGGTAAATGTTCGGATAACGTCGCGCAATTTGCATACCGCGTTGCGTATTTGTAGCCATCTTGTAAACCTCCGACTACTCGTTTCTCTTTTTTTGTCTACGCCCGCTCTCCCGTAGCGTTTGTCTTCAGTGAATTATTTCTCGGTAATAAAAAATATTTTAAGGGAGCAGCGCGATACTCCGGTTTTTTTTCCACTGCACATGCAAATTATGTGAGAAGGGAAAAATTCCGTTTTATGGGGGTTGTGTTTGTATATACACACAGTATGTATATATATATATATATATATATATATATATATATATATATATATATATATGTATATATAAACATATATTTCTTATGATTACTACAAGTCATAAAAATACGTTACTACATTTGATAATCTCTTGAATTCGCAATATGAATAAGAATGATATTTTACCATTTTTTCAGGCTATGTAAAAGAACTTTTGTATTTACGTTTATATATACATATACATATATATATATATATATATATATATATATATATATATATTGTGTGTATGTAAACATGCATAATTACTTATAAAACAATTATATTTAATTAAACAAACGACGGTTCTCTGTTCAAGATAATTAAGTTTTAATGTGTCTTGAGAACAGTTTTTACTTTGAATTGTGTTGTTAGCCATGACACATCTGGAATATGAGGAAAATCCGAAAAGGATAAATAATTATGTAAATCGGATTTACTCTGATTAATTTCTCTTTGCAAATTAAAATTTTTCAATTTATATATATATATATATATATATGTATGTATATATATATAATTAAAAAAAATAGATTTTATAAAACTATTTAGTAATGATTTGAATTTTTTCATTGGTGCACAGTCGAATATTTTACAGTCGAAATGCTCACTTTTTTGTTTAATTGAATACTATATCTTTGTTTTTCGTTTGAATGAAAAAAATATGGAGCTTTATAGTTGCTATTTCATTACTTTTATATTAAAAAAAAATCAATTTATTACGTTAGTTTGTTTTATTTATTTTTGAAAATTTCCTAATCAAAAGCTGTTGGTTCTATTTTTTTGCACAGTACTGTATATATATATATGTGTGTGTGTGTGTGTATGTGTGTGTGTATGTGTAAGTGTATATTTGAAATCAGCAAATCGGACAGCACGTGAGAGGGGACACAAATAGATAAATTTCCAGTGAACAAGCGAACAACTCGATCCAGAGTTCGGGTCGATCAATCTTCGCAGACTGCGGAACTTCCGGTCGACAATCCTGCACGTTATTTGCGATTGTAATGGCCGGGCGAGATGACAGACAGGAGTGAGGTGAAGGACATCTCAGCGTTCGAAATTACTGTTACACATACATACGGTACGTGGCGGTGTTCGGAGGACACGCTTCTCGACATTCTCGACAACGTCACGACTTTAAAACGGATTGCGAGAAAGTTCGATGATAAAAATAATATCGACGGAAAATACACGGTTGTGGTAATTTCACAAGATTCTGTGCTGAACTCTGACTCGCGTTTTAACGGATATAAAAATGTTGCAAGTGGACATTCATTTATATACAGAAGTAAGTTGTGTCCGGTAGGTTTATTCTACTTGAATCGAGAGAATTGTTTTTTTTTTTAAAAAAAAAGATCTAATTGAAACAAAGTTTAGATTGCTTGTTGGGAAATTATTTAAATGAAAAATTGAATAAATCTTATTCTTCTTACACTAATACACATTTAATTTTATAAAAATCAAAAATTGATAAATAGATATTTCTGGTTTAGGGACGAGTCGGCAGCTGAGACCATTAACATCGGAACAAGAATACAAAAATAGAATACACCCGCGATCAAACACTTACACTTTTTTAGATCAATTAAAATTCTTCGTCTGTTCCTGAGGAATCTACTTCCCGGTCTACCATCATCTGACATGAATTCTTCATTGACGTGTATTATTTATCAACCTCCGTTTATCTGACTAGGAAAAAATTCAAAAAACTTTACACTCATCACATTTACACTTGAACCACCCCCTATTCAAACCTAACTGAATGGCATATTCAATCACCTTAACATCATTGTAATGATAAATACACACAGATGAGAGAATTTATTCATTCATGAAAGTGAATTTAGCCACAGTTCTACAACTGTATTGTAACTCAGTTGATGTTTTATGAAATAAAGCAGAAAATGTAGTTGAAAGTAAAATTTTCAATACTAGTCTTGTGAAAAGAGATAGAAAATTGAAACGTCTTTGTCTTTATCAGATGAATCAGAGATATGTACGCCTCTGGTATTCGACAAGCTAATCATTAGAATATGATGTATAATCATGAAAATATGATCAGAGTCGAACAAAACTGTATTCATAAGGTGGAATAAAACCGCGCATATCTTTATAATTTATGAGAAAGAAATTAGTTATTTTTTCGTATTGCTTTTTTTTAAATATATTCTTATACGATTATTTTTTCTGTGAATTTAATATCAAATTTAATTTCTTGTATTGTACTTGATTATGTGAAAATATACTAAATATCGACCAAAATTTCAATTTCTGTTCATCCCATTCAGCACATTGTGTTAAATATATGTATAATTCTTTTAGTTAAACAAAATCCACACGCAATCATAAAAAATATTTAACACTTTTCTCCGTCAACTCTCAAACAGTTCGAGAAATATTTCCAAATACCTCTCGGCCTCGAAATGTGTCTGTGCTCTTTTTGTAATTCAGAGAGCACTTAATTATAAAACGATCGTCATTGTGTCTCGCTGCTCCGTCCATCGATGCCATATCAAAGCACGCAGAGACCCTCCAGCATGAATTCCATTCGGCCGTCGCCTTGAAATGGGAGAAAAAACCGATGAATCCATCTCTGCGTCGACGGAAAACCGACGGATCGGGATCGGGTGGTGTTGTGACAAGGACTGAGGTCGATTACAGATGGTTACGGTCGCCGGTCGGGTTATTTAAGAACCCTTTGCGTGCGTGTGCGTATTTTTTAAGCCGCACGATTTGAGTGATTGAAACGTATTTGTTTCTGTTGGTTCGCCGATGTATATATTCTGTTTTTGTTTATTGGTGCGTGGAATCAGTGTACACACGTACATTTCGAACGCATATATATATATATATATATATATATATATATATATATATATATATATATATATAAAAAAATTCCGTTTCTTCTATAAATGAAACAGATGTTTATTTGTAAACGTCAAACATTCGAAAAAAATATATCATCCGTTATGAATTTCGATTTCAGCTTATCCTTTACTATTATTTACTATTATATGGTTGATTTAATATATATATATATATATTCAATCACGGTCATTAAATATGGTTCATTCAAACAAAATTTAAATTTCATTGTAAGGATTGTATTTATTACAATTTAAGGGCTGAGTGCAAATACTTATTTGAAATTTGATATGGTTAGTCGATTCAGTCATGGTTGTGTAAGAAATGGTTCTGAAATATGTTTTAGAACATTTTAATAAGAAATGCATTTTGTAGCTTATTTTATAATCGATGATTCGATATTTTCTTTTAATAAAAACCATATTGAAACGATTTTTTTTTAATTTTATTTCACGAACATATGTACAAATATTTAATTCGGACATAACATTAACATTCGGTCGATCCTCCTTTTGATTTTATTACGGCTTGAATGCGTTGAGGCATGGAATTCACCTACACCTACTGAAAACCGTCAGAGCAAAAGGGGTTGATTTTGGACTTTTCTCCAGTTCAATGATGTCCAAATTCTATAGGTTCTTGTCTAGTTTAAGCAATATTTTCATTTTAGCTCTTAGAAATGGTGTTTGGCAGGCCTTCGTGCAAATATAATTTATTCTCCTTTAATCCTTTCCGAACATTTTCAACATTTATGTTCACTGAAAACTTATCGAATAGTTCTACTTTTATTTCTGTAGCTGTTTTAAATCAATGTTGTAAAGAGTCACTTCTGTGAAGGGCATGCGTATTTAACAGGGCGATAGCGAACAGCACAGGTAATTCATTTTTTAACAACGTAAAACCATAATATTAATGATGAACCACTTTCAATAACCGTAATTGTATATACACACATAAAATTATTTTTTCTTAGAAATAATGTATGTGTTTCATTTCTTTAACCCTTCGTTTATCGAATTAATTGAAATGAAACAACGTAATTTTGATTATGAAAAAGAATAATGTTTGAAAATACAAAAATATAAATTTCTGAACGGATTTCTTTTATTTCGAACATGGAAATCTTATTGATTCTTCCAGACAGACATCTTGAAAATTCGATAAAACGAATGTTTATGAATGTTTATATCCTTCCATCCGTTCTGTTTAAAAGCGGACCTGGAACGTTGCTCTGTTTATTTTTCAATTGTGTACAAAAACGGCAGACGTGACAAGCACTCTTCACAAATCCGAAATTTTCTACGAACGCGTTTTATATATTTATGAGGTGGGCGGTGCGTTTGACGCGTCAGCCGTTAAGCCTATTAGCACCATATCATTACTGCTTACGCGGCTTAATGTTTAATTCATTGTATTTTCATACTTCCAGTTTCATACGAAATCATTTATTTATGTCAATATGTTAGCGGCACGTTTTACATGGAAAACAATTATTTTCAAGTGCGAGAAGGTGTTACATAAATTCATATGAACGCATTAAATGTATGTGTTACACGATTTCGGAAATAATTCGCATGTCGTGAATAATTTAGATTTTTGTACGAAGCTTCTTCGAATTGAAGGGTTGTCTTTTATATTAGGGTAAAAGGGAAAATTATATATTATCTAACAGTCAACACGGTTTCAGTATATAATATGAAATCATATTATTTTACCATTTTTCTCAAATAATTTCAGTTAATAATCATTTATGTTCTCTTTCTTTGATATTCATTTTTAATATTGAAAAAGTATGCATTTTTAATAACATTTAATTAAATAGTGTAATAAATAGAATTGGGACAATAAATCGATACTAGAAAAAAAAAACAGATAAGATTATTTATAAAATTTCTTTCTTTCAGTCCAGTTATACATGTTTTCAGTAATATTAGGTTTTTATTCACAGAAATACTTTTATTTATCGATACAGAAGAATTACTTGTAGAAAAACTCTTAGTTTTTTTAAATTTTTATTAAATTTTCAATACTGTTGTTTTTTGATTTTTTAAGCCAAAATATGACATGTTTTTAAAAAAATAATATCTGTATGAAAAATCAATTAAGTGTGATAAATACATTAAATATTAATTGAAATATTGTATTTTTTAAACAATAGATTGTAAATTCTAGTCAAAAATCGATTCTATTTCTCACTCATAAGTCGTTAATATCAAGCCCAAATCTTCAGTCGAACGAAATTCCATATCCCTTTTTATAATTTCGTTTTATTCAGATATTAACTGCACAGATTTCCATATATAAGATAGAATACAATTTTCATTCTCCAGTACAACCACAAAGTAACATCCTCAGTGTCTGAAATGTTTGATGTACGTAACAGTAATTCGTTGCTACAAATTTTTTTTTTTTGATTTTGTTTGTACTGAGTATTCTCCATGAAAGAAAAATCCGTAGTCCGTATAAAGTATGTCCACGCTTTGTGCCAATCCATTACGTTTCACGAGAATCCATTTTCTCTACATTCATCGCATGCAATGACTTTTTTATTCAATTTTCTCTGAATATCGACGAAGTATTTATCATTGGCGAAATATAGATGTACAGTTACATGATTGAACGGCTCTATATATCAGGTTTACGATACTGAATGGAGTTCGTCATCGTCTGTAGACATATTTAGAATGGATAGGTCTGACAGTAGACATACGCAAACACACACACACATACGTATATATATATATATATATATATACATATACATATGGTCTGATTAAAAATTTCTAATACTTTTTCTATTTTAAATTTGGCTGTAGAGAAGCACAGTCTTGCTCTGGCTGTATAAGAAAATAAATATCAATTTATTTTAAGAACAAACCATTTAAAAAAAATATTTAATTCCTGGCAATTTTACAAAACTTAATGTATAATTAATGTTTTTTTTTAATTTCAGGTGAGCACAGATATTCGTTTTAACAGCGCTTATTCGGTAAGTTTTATTGACATCTAGAAGAATATGTGTATATAAATATACACACCTGTGAGATACGTTTACGAGATTCGACCTCGACATACAAATTATACAAAGCGAACAATATCCTAAAAACGTTATACTCAGTTATTATACATAGAATTAAAATAAAGAGTTCAGAAGCCCATATATATATATATATATATATATATATATATATATATATATATATATATATATATAAATAAATAATAGGTCTATATTTCATTTTTTTATAATGTTCTATTACCGTATTGTTAGACGTAAACCCGTTTCTCAACATATAGACATCTATATGGACTCGGGAATATTTCTAGCAAAATGTAAACACTCTTTCGTTAGATACGTGTCCATATCTGGACATCTATACATTTATACGAACTTGCGAATTTTTTTTAGAAAATTTCGTACACTATTGGGAAATACAGGTCTATATCCTCGATATATAGACATCTGTGCAGACTCGAAAATTTTTTTTAACGAATTTCAGTCACTGTGTCATAAGATACAGGCCCATATATCTACAATTAGAGATCTGTGTGGACGCAGGATTTTTTTTAACAAATTTCAGACATTCGATCGTTCGATATGTATCCATATATGGACATATATACATTTATATAGACTCGTGAATTTTTTTAGAAAACTTCAGACACTATATTGGGATACACAGGCCTATATCTCAGTATACAGATATCTATAACGGATCCAGGATTTTTTTTAATAAAGTTCAGACATTCTATCGTTAGATACAAGTCAGTATCTCAATACATAGAGATTTTTATCGACTCGCGAATTTGTTTGGAAAAGTCCAAACACTTTACCGGTAGATATAAGCCGGTATCTCAACATAAATATACTTGTACCGGCTCAGAATTTTTGTAAACAAATTTCAATCACTCTATCATAAGATACAGGCCCATATATCAACAAACAGACATGTGTATGGACTCAGGATTTTTTTAAGCAAAGTTCAAACATTCTGTTTTAAGCTACAGACCTCTATTTTAATATATAGACATGTATACGGACTCGCGAATTTTTTTAACAAATTTCAGTCACTGTATCATAAGACATAGGCCCATATATCAACAAATAGACATCTTTGTGTGGACTCATGATTTTTTTTAGCAAATTTCAGACAGTTTATCTTAAGAACATGCTCATAACTCAATATATTTACATCTATGCGGACTCATAATTTTTTTTAACAAAGTTCAAACATTCTGTTCTAAGTTACAGACCTCTATCTTGATATATTGACATGTGTGCGGACTCGCGAATTTTTTTAACAAATTTCAGTTACTATATCATAATATATAGGCCCATATATCAACATATAGACATCTTTGAGGACTCACGATTTTTTTTAAAGAAATTCAAACATTCTATTCTAAGCTACATGTCCCTACCTTGATATACAGACATTTGTATAAGGCTATGATTTTTTTTAGTGAAGTGCTGGCATTCTATCGTTAGTTACAAGTCCATATCTGAACACATGGGCACTTTTACAGACTCGCGAATTTTTCTAGAATAGTTTAGACACTGTGTCAGTAGATACCGACCTTGTATCTCGATACAGAGACATCTGTACGGACTAATGATTTTTTTTTAACAAAGTTCGAACTCTATCCTATGATAAAAGCTCATATTTTGACATACATACATTTTGTGCGGATTCGTAAATTTCTTTAATAAATTGAATGTAAGCAACAATCACAAATGATTATTAATGCTTTATTGAACATTTTTACCCTAAACTTTTTTGTAGTTTCCGAGGTGAAAAAAATAATACACTAGTAAAATGAACCTGTTACCAGTAATAGACATGAAACGGAATTTTCCACAAACGTTTATTTTTTAGTTTCAATTTTACGAACATAATCGGCTAGTAATTACACTTAATAAATTCTTTATCAGAAAAAAAAATAAATTTTCGACCAGAAAAAAAAATAAATTTCTGATTACCGAACCTGAAACAATCTTCTTAAAAATACATATTTATATACACCGGAACCCTGGTAATATTGTCCGGAAGTAACTGTCCGTACAAATCGATCACATCGAGTGAAAGAGAGTCGAACCGAATATAGAATTTAGTAAAAATTAAATTGTGTGCACTTGATCAAACGTTTCCGTAAAGTCAAGACATAAAACATCCATTTGCTCACCCTTGTCAGGAACATCTGATAAATTTTAAATTAGATTCGAGTCAGAGCAATGAAAAATGTACATTTATATTATATATATATATATATATATATATATATATATATATATATATATATATATACATATACTCAATTTTAAATAGAATTTCTTATATATTCAAAAAATAAATGTTTAATAATTTACGCAGCTTTTATTCATCCAATAAATAAAAATAAAAAGTCAGATGTAAATGTGAAAAATGTTAATCTACTATAATTTTAATATACTTTATATTTTTTTTAATTAATTTAGTAACGGTGAATGATATCAGATAAGTATTAAAGTTATATATTTGTAAACAACCATTTTTAATGAGAAAATTCAACTCTGAAATCTTTTACACGTGTATGCGTGTATTTTAGTGATTATTTCGAAATAAAAATGGCGACCGACCGACCGGCATTTCGTGTTTCAACTGCTGGAAATTTCACAATAAAACGCACTCGTCTTAAATAGATAGAACACGGATTTGTTTTCTCATCAATCAGAGTACTAATATAATTTTCAACGTTGCACTTGACATCAAAGTCAGAAGAAGAAAAAAATGAGTAGTCAAAGAATGGAGCGACTGTTGATTTTGTCTGGAAATATAATGATATCACAACAGTAAGAAAAAAATGTTCAAGTAGTCCACGAAAGAGCACCGGCATGGCTCTACAGTCAAGTAATCTAGAAATAAGCTATTCGTTGCAGGTTATACCTTTGTTGTTTGAATTGGCGAATAATCAAGAATAAAACACACACATGCGCATATATATATATATATATATATATATATATATATATATATATGTGGGTGTTTGTGTGTTTTATTTCCCAGTTTAATCCAAACATCAAAGAAACGTACAAGTTTTAAAGAAAAATCTTAACTGAAAAAATAAACAGCCGAGAAAACATCATGGTTGAAAAAAGTCCGAAAAACTTCAGTCGAGTTTAAAAGTTGAATAAGGCGCGATCGATCCGCGTTCGTTAAATCTGTAGCAGTTAACTAAAACTTACGCTAACGATGCACACAACTGCAACATCGAAAAGAAATTATGAAGAAGAAAACACGGATTTATTGTTCTTATTACGGCGCCGCGCCGCGCCGCACGGAAAACTGTTATGTGTGATTTATTAACGTTTTCGAACGTGGCCTCGCAGTTGAACGCGCTGAACTATTTTAATAGTTTGTGCATAGTAAGAGCATAATATGAAACTACAGTGGAATTTATGTGGGCTTTGGTATTCAAATAGGTATCCGGTTCGAGAGTTATGTTAACCGGATTCGATCCAGATACATTTGAATAACCGGAGTCGCCAGTATGTTAGATGTTTTGTTTCGTACGAGGGTTTATTGTTCTGTCGTTGTCGCCGTTCCGTTTTATTCATGTAATTAGATTTTATACGACGTTTGAATGAAGTTTACACAAATATGGTGAAGTATGGTGATACGTTTTATAGTTGTTGTTTCGTTGTCGATTAATTAATGGATATAATCGTCGACTGATTACCAAATAATCCTCTGTTTTTACAGCATCGTTTCTATAACTATACGCCGTCAAATCGATTGAATCATTAATGAAAGAACAGAAACTAATCATTTAGTAGTTATTGAAATCAAAACGAATGGAACGATTTATTGACTATTAAAATATGGTTTTATTGTCAACAAGGAAACCGATTTCGGATAAATTCAATGATTCATTCCGCTCCGTAATTGTACTTTTGATTTATTTGATATAAAAAAAGTTAAGTCGGTTTAAAATTGTTACGTTTTAATACGATTCATTCGGTATGAAAGCCTGTAACGTTTCCGACTTTATCAATCATCTTCAACCTGTCATCCAATCGTGATGGATATTCGCAAACTTTTTTTTTAATTTAATTTTATTTCGACTCAATTATCATTACGTCTACTAATTCGCATTGTTCGTCGAAATATTAAAACTTTTCCGTTCGTCGTACGGAACATCCCTCAACGTCTAATTTGTACGAGGGTCGTTGTCGTACTGAAACGTTTTAGTGTTATGTATTATACATTTTTATGTGACATGTTTCTATTAGATTATTACCGTTGGCCCGCGTGCATTTCACATAATTTTATACAAGCAAACATATACACACACACACACATCGAGGTATCCTAGTGTGTGTATACACACGCACAGTGTATTTTCTACAATATTGATTTCGCGTTTACCTCTCGTTAGAAGGGTGCTTTTCAAAGCCCTCGACAAGACTTACGTAACCGAGAAATGTAAATGTTTGTGGATTAAGCTACGTGCAGACGTTAATTTGACAGGTGGATACAGTCACTGCTGCTACTTTCACCTCGAACTTTCTCTCTCGACTCTTTGTATATATAGGATGGTGCAAAAAGAACGAAGTGGTCTAAATAGTTAATAATTTTTTGTTTAAACGTTTTATTTCTCTTCTTTCTTTTCAGAATTTTATAAATAAAACTTAGGGAATTTATCATGGAATGGGTACACGACGGAACAGCGTACCAAAATAATTGAATATTATTTTGAAAATAAGCGTTCAATTATTTCGACGCGGTGAGCATATCGTTATTTTAATGTTGTAACAGGACGATCGGAGTCAATGATTAATCGTTTGGCTGTACGTTTTCGACAACAAGGTGCGGTCAGTAATCGTCCAAATATGTATAAGCGACAATCGATGATTCATTTAACATTTCGGACACTAATGACTTTAAACGTAGACGCGCTTTCAAACGCCAAATATCTATCTAATTATCTTATTTATCATTTATGACCATAATTGTTTTCTGTTATTTGCGGAATGAAAGAAGAATTCATTTGTGGAAATGAATTTGCCGTTGTCAGAACTATATTCTTCCAGAATTACAATTTATGATTTTCTTTCACTAAAAATATGTTCTTTCATAATAAAATCCTAATAAAGAATACATATATATTCTCGGTTCGAAACCGTATGCGTTTTATATCATCCGTACGATATAAACAAAAATAAAAGAACGAAAATCGAGAAATCATCTCAGGTGCGAGCGCGTACGGAACGAAAACCAGCGCTGGGCGTTAAAAACGGACGCGATCCACAAATTTATGAAAAATGTCTCTCCATAAACATATGAAAGGCGACAATTTAGGCGTGAATGGTGCAAAGAATCCGCTATTCAAAAAAGCAGCTCACTCAGCACACCGTCATATCGGCTGGG
>CM068319.1:41523958-41546458 GCA_034766995.1 Acanthacorydalis orientalis | reverse complement strand
TCACCGCGTTCAAGTTTCGACCGATACCTTTATAATGTCGATTTAAGTTCTTTTGTATGTTTGTTGAAATTGGAAATATATGTATTAGATTTTCATTTAAAGTGCAACCTACGAAATGAAAATACTTTGATTGTCTATGACGTGTTTTAACGTTTTATGTATTGGCGAGACTTTTAAGGACAAAAACCGAATTTAAATAATCAACGATTCATCATTCAAAGGATTTGATATTTTAAAAATTACTCTTTAATTTTTTTTTAAATTATGTGTCTTGTCCTAGAGGTTGCTTTCTTTGTTTTTGTTTCTTTATTACCGGTTTCATGTTTCTACATCTCCATATAAGTATTTATTCATTGAATATTAAATCAATACCCATCTGAAAGACGAATCCGGTAATAAAGAAACAAAAACAAATAATATTGGTCTCCAAGACAAGAAATATATCTTAAAATCCAGGTATAGGGGAACAAAATAAATTACAAATATTATTTTTATTTGCAAATGTTATTGAAATTGCACTTATCGATGAAATTGCACATAAACAAAGAATTAAAAGAGCTGTACATGAAGACAGAGCAGATTGTGTTAATTCATACAAACAAAATTAGAGAATGAATCAATAGACTTTGGTATACTTTGATGTTCCGAAGATGATAGCATCGGTATCGAAATACAATGAACAGCACCCAAAAAGAATCAATAATGATTTATTGTACAGTTTTGAAAAAAGTTTGTGGTATGAAAGAAGAATTCATTTGTGAAAGTGTATTCAATCACTACACATGTTTACAATCAATGAACATTTTTGAAATATATTTTAGAAAATTACATTTTAATTCGTACTGTCTTTAAAATATAGGAAACGAGAAACAAAATCTGAGCATTATTAGAGAAGTTGTTTTATAAAAAAATATTTTTAAATCATGTAAATGTTTATTAAATAATTAAAAAGGTTTTCATATAATTATATATTTTTTATTAACTTTCAGAGCGAATTTTATTTAAGAGTCGTTCAGTTGAATATTGAATTATATAAATTTTGTATTAAATATCGAACGTGTAACAGTGTATGTATATATATATATATTTGTGTGTATGTGTGTGTATCAGATATATAAGTCGTTTCAGGCATATTAGCTCTCGAGCTTTTTAATTGAAAAAAAATATACACGAGCGGAATTAATCCGAACTGAAAATCTGAATAGGAGCTGAATATCAAACGGACCGTTTGATAAAGCGTTCCCGTAATTGAATTCGTCACGGCCCCGTTCGTTACGATCTCCCGACCCGCAGCATCGAAATTAACAAACGAACGGAAAACAAAATACCGGCGAACGTATAATTTTCAGTCGAAGATATTTAACAGCGCCGTCCAATCTTCGAAAGTGGCACTCGGCAACAATAGTCAATCAAGCGAACGAGGACGTCGACGAAGACGACGACGCACGCCCGCCGGCCTTGTCGTTCGCGATCAATCTTGACAACTTGTAAGGAGACAGGTCGCGGTGGTCGTCGATCGTATCCCGACCGCTGCACACACACACGAATTCGCCACCGCTTGCTTATGTATGGATTGTGGTCCTGATTACGCGTTAACGTGATTCCCGTGAATATTTTATATGTTGTTGGATTTTTTTGCTCGATTGTTGAGTTCACTCTCTCACACACACGGCCGATATTTATGTAGTGCGCGCGCGTTTACTTTTTTTTTGGTACGAAGTTTTACCAGTTTTTGGTCACGATTTGTTTTCTTTGTGTTTGCATTATCCGCGTACGATTAACTAGGATTACACGCGCGTGACAAAAATGAATCGTCGTATAAATTATATTTGATTGTGCGTGCGTAGTCCTGTGATTAATGTGTGAAGCACATTATGGCGTTTTGCCACTTGCTTTGCCCTCATTGTGTACAAATATATTCATTATTATATATATATATATATATATATATATAGAGAGAGAGAGAGAGAGAGAAATAGAGAGAAAGATATGTGTATTATAATATTTTCAAAAATTTCAACATGTTTTTTCAAGAAAGCATAACAGATTTAATTTCTTGTTAGAACTGTTTTTTTATTATTAAAATTCTAATTGTATGTTTTTATATTTTCAACCCAGTTTAGTAGTCATCATCTCTTTGGATCATTTTGTGCTAGCTCTCGAATTGTTGTGTGTGGTTCTAATTCAACTAACGCATTCAGTCGGTCGTTATGAACTAAAGAAGGACGTCCGCTACCTTCTTCATCTTCAAGACTCTCGTGTCTAGCACGAAATTTTCAGAACCACCATTGCACCGTACGTTTCTTAACAGTACCCACACCAAAAGCATTATTTAGTTTACAAGCAGCTTCTGCTGCTTCATCGCCCCAATTATTTGCTTCTTTTCCATCTTTAATTCAATAGCTCGATATGAAACCATTGAAGTCGATGTTACCAAATTACAGATGGAAAAATGCACTTTTGAAATGATATTAACATGAACACGATGAAATGACGCTTTCCATTGAAAAGAATTAAGGTTAGAATTCAGAAAACAAAAACCGTAATTATTTTCTTACCAATCTAATATATACATGACATTCAGAATTCAAACAGAACAATCTTAAACGTTATTCCATAGCTCTAAAACAGTTTGTTTTACTGTACGAAGATATTCCAAGCTAATATTTACAAAGTTTGAGAATGGCAGGCTCCAGTTACTAAAAAGTAGATTGTCGATGAAAATAGTACGATCCGATTTGAAGAAAATTAATTAAATAAAATCAACCAGAACACATTTACTTTTATTATGAGACATATTTAGTTTGTTCCGATATAATCATCATTTTTGTGTTTGGATGTGAAGACTCTGAGCCGTTTATCGATCATATTGTTGGGGAATACCACGTTTTGATTTTTATTCTTTATTTCTTGCAGTAAATTTTACCTGCGCACCTCTTTTCGAAACTGTATTCTTTTTTTTGAGATTTTATGAATATTTTAAAACATCTCGATACCTTTTAGAAAACTTTCATATATTTTTTCTTTGCCTTCTAAAAAAACTACTACAAATATTAGACACACACACATACACATATATATATATATATATATGTGTGTGTGTGTACATATTTATAAAAAAAAAGTTATGAGAAACTTTAATTATCTCCGAAATTAATGTAATCTGACAATAAACACGGGTAAGATAACAGAATCAGCCTGCAGTATACCGAATTAAGACTTATGTATTATATATATATATATATATATATATATATATATATATATATATATATATCTTTTTACAGCGCAATAAGCCTTAAATCTCTTCACTGGTATATTTACTCCACTTTATAAGCACGCTCGAAAGTTTTTATTATATAATTTTATGGAACAATAACCAAGTTAAACTTTACTGAAAGAACATCGTAAAGTAAAATTGGACGTTATGATAGAGAGATCATCATTAATCTTGTGTTCAGTCGAACATAGGACACATTTCTTTATCACGTGAAATTATGTACGTGCACACACACACACACAGACATATATATATATATATATATATATATATATAACATATTTAGTTCATTATTCGAAAGCAGATGATGATAATAAATTGAAATGATTATTAAACAAAGAGACACCGTTTATAAGAAGAATACACGGTCGATGTTTGGATAATAACAGTGGCCGCATTAGATACATTGACGGAACACAATGGCTCCGGAGTTGTTATACTGCCGAGTTATCAATTCCGCAACAACTAAAAAGTGGCCGGTTACGTAATACCATGCAAGAAGTAAACTTACGATATTAGTAACGTAGTTTGCGAACAGTGCGAAGCGTCGGCGTGACGGGAGGATACGGCGGGTGGGCGGAGACGGGCGAGAGCTTTATGCGGACCGGTTGTATATCACACAAGTTTCGAGAAACAGGGCGGAGGAGTTCGCAGAACTGCAAACCGCGCGATGAAAATGTTTTGTCCGGTGCGTCGAAACACAAAACGTCCGTCGTCGTTCAAGAAGACTGTTTTCTTGGCGCGCAGCGCAAAAACCCCGTACGGCAGGACGGGAGCGGCGGCGATCCGACGCGGATTCTTGTGCGTGCCGTTGAACGAACAGGACGTGGTCGTTTAAAAAGGGAATAAAGCTCAGACAGGTGAGAGGATGTACAGCAAGAGAAACGACCTACATGGGCTTGAAGAGTAAGAGGATGAGACGTCGTCTGTGGAAAAGCTTTTAAGTTTTAAATCTGTTTTTGTCTACTCATACCTGTATTCTTGTTCTTTTTCTTCCTATTATCAAAACCGTTTAATCACGTTGCCAAGCTCAGTTATCATTCAAATATATATATATATATATATATATATATATATATATATATATATATATATATATTTATTTATTACTCGAGGAACAACCAGGTACAAGTTTTATTAAGTCCACAATTTTCTCCTTCGTCTGTGAAGCATTTCATTGGATCCATTACGATTGAACATGATTATTTTTCAGTACTTTTCCCTTAATAATTCTCTCCTACTCGTCTCGACTTACAACTGCTTAGTGAAAACCATCTATTTTTGCGACGATCTATCAGAGTTTCTACTTTCAATAGATTTTCTTGTACTAGATTTTTTTTATAAACTCGACGTTGTGCTTAACTTGTCCGAAAAATTCAAAAATTCCAATGAACATGTCGAACAGTATTATAAACGGTTTTCCGATAGAGACGGAATTTTTCAAGTACCGTACGCCAATAATCCTAAAACAATTTCCGACCTACAAGATGAAATCCGAAGAGTAATTGATGAGGCAGTACCCTATTTGTATAGGGATGTTTTTGAAAAATTTTAGCAAAAGAATGGTTACTTGTAAGAAAGCGCGCGACGGTTCACTCACACGATATTATTTTTCATTTATAAATTACATACACCAACTATTATTTACCATAAAGAAACTTGAAATTTCAGAGCAAAATTCTATGTTTTACTTCCAATTAAAAAATTGCGTCTTTATTGGAAAATTCTGAATAAGATTTCTACTTTAAACATCAGATGGATTTTGAATTTGACTAATTTGGCTAATGAATTGAAAGCCTACGTAACGCTAACAAAAATCGAAATTATCTTTTCAAATAAAACTCAATAACTCGTTCCCCCTTCCACACAGGGCAATCATGCAATCTTAGTTTAGTTGCTTCCTTTTCAATTTGTCGAAATTCATTATATTTCTATAGGGGAAGCTGATCTAATTATGTTGTTCTTGTAGTCTTCATCCTTTTAGATCAAATTAATATCTATGTCCTCCTCTACTAGTTTATACACGAGGATATTCACATCCTCGGATAGATATTTTCAATTTGAGGACGACACTCATAGAGAAAAAACATTTATTTGTACAAAACAACATTTCAACGGTATCCCAGATGTAAAAGTATAAAATTACAATTATTTTTCAAACAGTTTACAAAACCGTGAACTTTTAAATCGAACAGATTAAAACATGTTCAAAAGGAGATTATTTTTCTTACGTATCAGAAAAATCGTTTCAAAAAGAGACACGCAACGATCACAGTCAAAGGAAGCTCTTAAGTTCAAACCACCTCGAGTAGCGCCGATTTCTCGCCCTCGATAACCGACGACTCTAAACCATGTCTGTTTTAATAAACTATTAATGCAGATCCGCGGTGGTTGGATACGATCCGTTGATATCGTATGCATGTTCATTCATTTTAACAATATTGTCTGGCCGACGCTTAATTTAAATACGGCTTACACGTAAACCCCTGTTACTGAAATGCACCGGTGCAGAAGAATCCAGTTAGCGACCGTTTAAGACGGCGCCGCCACCAGTTTCGTTTAATTGTCTCGCCGAAAGTCAACTCTATAAATTCGCCCTGTTTATTCATTTATTTTTATTCGTCGTAAATGTTCGCCACTTAAACCCGTTGAACAGTTCCATTCTTAAATATAAATACAGTGCTGACTTTTAATAAAAAGTTGTTGCTTCATTAACAGAAATTAAGAATGAGGCATATCGGTGAGAGGCGGTCGGGGGGCCGTACCTGAATAAACAGAATGGTCGGTTGGCTGGCTGGCTGGCTCTCGACAATTTTACAACGAGTTTGTATCCGACTTTGCAACATATTTCATCTCCGGTTTATATTTTATTTGTCGTGTATTTATTCGATGTTTTATTCATAACGCCGAGATTAATTCAAATTTAACCTTTTGTTAATCATTTATTTATTTATTACAGTTAGAAAATAGTATCAAATATTGAAAGCATGTATTTCTTTAACAATTTAGTTACTTAATTAAATAATTCATGATCATATTATAAATATTTCAATTTGTTTTTATGATAATGTTTGGAGTTTGAGGCACGTCGATAACTGAGGTCATTGTTGTCGATTTTTTATCAGATTTAATTTAAACACAATTTTATATTTCAAAATATTACTCTTCGATCAGTTTTATTGATATATTTCATATAAAAGAAAATATAAAAATAAAATAATTTTTCCGATTATTAGGTGCGAGTTATTAAATTCGAAATAGTACTTTTTAACTCTGATAAAAAAAATTAAAGATATCAATCTTTTGAAGTCATGAATACTTTAATATACAATGAAAATTCATAATAAGAAATCATAAGTTTATTGCATTAAATTTATTATATTGTGGTTTGATTAGATGACAAAAATAATGAATGTTTTAAATTTGCAACAGTGATGCTTAGAAAAATAACCATAGTTGGAGTAAACATTGAATGATTTTTTTCTAATTATACCATAATCACATTCTAGATCGTCGCATCGTGATAATTCTTGTATATTTACAACAACGTTCATCGTTTAATTAACGTTCGAAAACGGAAAACCGCTACGGCCGTCTAATAAAACCCCGCCTCGCTCTATATTTGAGTAAATATCGAATCCGCCAGTACACATTTAATTCCATTTCGACAAACGTCGTCGTCGTCCCGACTCATTTTATTATTCTCTATATATTTCGGTCGATTTCGCGCACCGTACAGAATACAATTCCGCCGTTCAATTACACAATTCGATAAGTACATTTTCGGCTGAATTATTTATTCTATCGACCGCCCGTTAGAAAATCGCGCATAACTCGACCCGGTTCTAATTCCGACGCGATTCGATTATTATTGTGTCCGTTAATTAATTCGATTCGGGCGACGTTTGATGTCGACGGCGACGGAGGACGTCTTCGACTATAACAACGACGCTTGTTGTTTTCTGTCGGGTTTCGTTTGAAGGACGGACGGAGAACGTCCCTATTTTGATAAAACGTATCTGAAAATAGACCGAAATCGATAACCGTAATTTTCAGATCGACGTGAACCACATGTATTATGTTACTGCTTTTAAATGCTGTTCTGCAAATCAAGAATGACGAATCGTCGAGAACAGATGCATAATTTGCGCGGTTATGTTTTTAAAAGTCCTTCAACGAGCACTCATTCAACAATTTGCATACATTTTTCATACATACATACATATATATATATATATATATATATATATATAAATCTGTACTCGTTATGAAAAGAAACCGCAAAGATATTCGTAGAAATTAACAGGCGGCATTCAGAAGCACTCGAGCGGCTCTAATAAACTGCATTTTGTACAACTACTAATTATACACAGTTGTAATGAGCTTTAAAGATTGAGAACTCGGTGTTAAATGGACTTATTAAATAATACGAGACGACATTAAAACAAATTGTGGTTAATTAGTCGTTGTCGTGTAATTTAATCTCATATATTTGTACTCATACTCAGGCACGTATATATAAAACAGTTGAAAATAATTATGAAGCTTTTATCAACAGATAGTGTTGTCATCATTCAGACAATCCTCTTAATTAGCCATATTTATAAAAGAGCCTGTTCTAAGTGGTCCCGATTGATATTTCCATCGATCTATTGCACAACAGAAGACAAGTTTTCCATATCTATTTGTGTGAGCGTATAAGATTTTCTATTTTATTCATATAGCTACCGGTCGCGACGTTCATATTCCAGACAGCTTTGTTCCTTTTATGCTACAATGTACACGTTGTTTCTTTGAACGCCAAAGGCTGTATCTGCATTCTATTCACGGTCTCATATCTGTCCGGTAAACAGTTTTCTTTCCTCCATCGATTCTAATATAGTCGTTTAATTAAGTCGTTCGGTTATAAAATGAAGAAAAATCCAACCGGCTAATAACAGTGTTCTTTATGTTCACTTGAATAGATTTTCAAATGTTTATATCTTATAACAAGACATACAATTTATATATATATATATATATATATATATATATATATATATATATATTATATATTGTATTTATTTTCGATTAACTGATGATTGCTTTTATAATCTAAATGTATAACAATAGAAATATAACAGCAATATAGTCACAGTTCCAAAATACTCGGCCGTATTGAAAGAATTATTTCATTGTTAAAAAATGTTAACTGAAAAGTTCTTCGAAAGTACAAATCTTTTAAAGTATAACTTTTCGATAAATGTTTTTTAAATTTGCGATTACTTAATTTAAGATAAGACAGGTTAAGTCTAGTTAAATCTGACCGAAAGTATGCTTCTTTGGAAAAATAAATCTTGTTTATATACAATTAATTCAAGATAAGACATGTTTACTGCAGTTAGATTTAATAGTCTGGTCAAAAATATAATTCTTTGAAAATACAAAATCATATAAATGCATTTTTCAATATACCTTTTTTAAATTTATGTGTAATTAATACAAGATAAGTTAAGTACAGTTGGATCTAGTCCAGTCTGATCACAATATACTTTTTTGCACTGTGAATAAATTTTCTTATTTTTCTCGGCTCGTATCCTCAGTGAAAAATAATTATTATTTACAGAGTAAGGGACATGACAAGAAACATTATTTCAATGAATTATAATTTAAAAAAATATATACATTGGAAGGATTATGCTTGGAATAAATCAGTTACTCTTTTAAATAATTCTGATATGATTCTCTTTTAAAAATTAATATAAGTTATATATTAATTATACACATTTACACACATTATACACATTTATCAGAAATTTCTCACATCATTTCATCATAAATCTTCATACTTAACCGATCCATTATTTAGTATTCCCAAATCCGAACATAAAAACATTTTCTTTTTAAAAAAAAAATCTACGTACATGTTTTCCAATGAAAATACAATAAATGACTTACGATCATTTTTATCAAATACCTCCTCCTGTATTTCATTCATACATACGATAAACCCGCTCTTTTATAATAAAATCGATACAATTAGTTACACGCTTAATAAAGAACAGCCTGTTTGCGATACCGAAGTAGCCTAATTAACAGTAAATCATTCATCGCGTAATGAACTCGAAGGAGTGGGAAATCTCGTGTTGCTGTGTATCATCAAAAGCTCAAATCTCAACCTAATGCATGGCAAGGGATCAAATATAATAACTAACATGTGTGTGTCCATTTGTGTGTGTATGTGTGACTAACAACTGTTTCGAAGTAGCGTTAATGTTAGCTTACATTAATAGGTAGGTAAAATCTGCTAGAACTATTAGTGCAGTGGGTGATTATAGTAAGGTTTCGTTTAACAAAGACCAATAGAAATGTTATACTATTTTCAGTTTGACTCTATAGTTCAGACATGTCATTTTTATTGATATGGCAAATAAGATATTATAAACATATATTGTGTCATCCTATAAATAATGCATGTTTTCATATAGGTGAAAATGGATGCAATACTATACAATTATTGCAATAAGTTTTTTGTAATCGAAATTGATTCAAACTAGAAAAAATATGTTTCAAATCGTTTAAATCTTTCAGGGAATGTATTAAAAAGAATCTGAATTTATATTTTTGTTGTAGGAGGAACAGATAATGAACAGAAGTGTATATCAACTGCAATCATAAAATGGAAAGAGGTTGTAAATAATAACGAAAAAGATATTTTGCATCAAAATTAAAACATGAATTTTTTCACTATTTGAACTCTTATTTTACAAAAACCGCATTATTTAAGGGATGACTCTCTCTCTCTCTCTCTCTCTATATATATATATATATATATATATATATATATATATATGAAATGAACGAAGAATCAAATAGCTCTTAAACTCGCACGGACCTTTCAGTAATCCACTAATTTATTATTATTACTGCGTCCGAATGACTCGATATTTCGAACGAAGAATAGAAAAACACAATTTTCGACAACAGTTAACGTCTTGATTACACCTGAACATAGAATAGTTTCCGAAATGTAATAACAATAATAATAATAAAGCAATTACTGAGCAGAAGTAGGAAAAAAAATGTTAAACGAAATTCAGTAATATGTGTGTCCGATATAAACGAATTTCTATAAAATCTGCAACGAAACTCTGCAAAACGGATAACATGCGACATCAGAAATGAATATAAAGAATAACAATAATAATAATTGCGGCAACGACAACGTGAAGTCGACGGAAATAAATAAATAACGCGAGTGGCGTGTTGAGACACAGGGTCGACGGGCTGAAATGTAGCTTTAAATCCGGCTCTAATTTACTTTTAAAACACGCGACCGGTAGGTAACGGCGACGGCGCGCGCACAAATTATTCGCGGTTGACGTTTTCACTCTCCTCATCTCTTTCTGTCTCCCTTACAGGGAGTTCACGTAACACTAAAGGAAACGTTTTAAAAATGTCTCAAACGAACTCTTTCGGTGGTTCGTCCTGTCCGTCGGTCCGACATCAAATAATATTAATTGACCGCACAACAAAACCGTCGTCGCTCAATGTGTTTGTTTGTGCGATTCGAAACCGCATCGTATCGACCGACACGTCACGGAATGTAATTTATTTATATGCAGCGGTGAATCAAACATCAATATTCGGCCGTGTTACTCGAGTTCCGTCGAACGTGAGCTTAAAACCATCTCGATTGGAAAACAAATAAAAAGGAGAATAAAACGACGCGTCTCACTCAACAAAAATCGAATAAAAACAGCATCGCCGATGACTTATTTATACTTTTGCCCGTCACTCCCGAACGTTCCTGGCGCACATCTTTAAATTTTACTGCCGCGGCATCGATTCGTCTACATATAAAGTGGCTGCATCCCCCGCGAGCGCAAGTCACGCCGCCCCGCTCGTCACTTATCCGGTCGTTTTATTTGTTTTTATTAAGAAAATAGTTTAAACTCGTCCGGTTTCTAAAACGGGCCCGGTGCTCGTTTTACGGCGTTTCAAAAACGACGGATTTATTTTCGTGATTCGTAAAACAGGTGATTCGGAGCGATGATAAAAAAGTAATTTATATATGTATTCTGTATCAAATATATAATCCATCGATGGGTGGATGGTGGACGCGAATCCTCACTCATTTTGTATCTTAGTACATGTAGGTTTTACGATCACATAAAAAATATATATTAAGTTTTATATTTTTGGAAAATTTCCGGATATTCGATTTATTTCTTTTTCTGTTCGTATCGTTTCGGAATAAAAATAAAAACAGAATCCCCTACATACACGGTATTTTGTGAAAGTTTAACATTTTTAATATTAAATCACTTAAGAAATTTGTATCAGTTATTGAAACTATCCGAAAAAAAATGTATTATTAAAATAATCCCAACGTTACACAATAGGAAAAAAGAAAATATCTTCGAAAATCATATCAGCTAATTTGAAATTATTCCAACCGTTTGAATATCAAATACACAATATGTGCCTTAAAAAACTCATTAATAAACGCAAAATTCTAAAACGTTCAGCTACGTTGAAAATTATTCCTGAAAACCTATTTAAGCTACAAGATTTTAAATGAAATTCTTGTATTTTTATGAGAAAATAAGCTAAATATTCAAGTGAAATTATACAAGTATGATAGAGAAAATCAAACTTTTAAAAGAAAAAATCATGAAATAGATTTTGAAACAGTCGATTGAATCGTATTGAAAATATTATCAATTAATTTATACAAAGTTTAAGATTTTGATAAAAACTGAACACTTAGATACATGACAAAAATTACACAAACTGAATTTTATCGAAATTTAAATATATTTTCATGAAATGTAACAAAATTAAAATTTAATACTCACAGGTTGATTCGAATTTAATCAGAACTGCAACGTACCTAAAAATAGAAAAAAATGTTATTATTAGCGTAGAATTCAGGAAATGTAAATAATAAAAAGGACATTTTTAAATGTTGATGAAACAAATTGTTTTATGAACAAAGTTATTTTATGTAAAAATACACAAGTGTTTTTTTCTCGATTTAAAAACGACAGAACTTTCTTGGTTACCTGATATATTTGTGTATATAAACATTCTCGCAGATAGATTATTTTTGCAACGTGTTGTTTAATAAAGTTTTTTTGTGGATAATATTGATTTTACTCGTGTATATATATATATATATATATATATATATATATATATATATAGATAAGTAGATAGATAGATAGATAAATTAAATCCTTCTAGCTTTATTAAACCCTGATCCATTAAAACTAGTGAAAAATATCGACTCGACGTTTAATTAACTCGAGCCAACTGTCGATGCGAGTGCACCGTGTCACACCTACTCTACCTCTTAATACTAATTTATTACAATTCGCAACTTTGTCGCAAAACACACTTAATATTATAGATTGTATAAAGTTGCGTCGCGCATATTTATTAGCGAACGGTCGACGCGTTCCCCGAACAATCGTCTAGATGATGCACACGTATATTATGTTTGACTGACTGTTGTGTATAAGTCAGGTGTTCCGGAACAAAGTTTCAATTTATGCGTTCGTGAAGAACGTTGTGTCATATATACAACAAAATCGCTCCGACGATTTTGTCACGGGGCCGATGGAATTTATCTTTTAGATTAATAGCGAAACTTTTGCGCGTAATGAATCATTTTAAGGCTTAAGTTGGATTGGGTTTTTGAACGTAAATCCCACACACACACACGGACATACATACATACATATATATATATATATATATATATATATATATATGATTCTCGTTAAGATACTGCGTGAACGTCGTAGAGAGGTCATAAAATTTTAACGATCCACTTTCACATCAAGTACGGTATTTCTTTCGGAGATATTTAAATTGCGCGACCTCTGCCATAAATGAATTTCGATTCGGTGTGGAGATGTGTGTGCTCAGTTTATCAGACGACGCTTTTCACGAGTAAATATTGCCGGTGGTATTTTCTTTTCCAGACGAGCTGTTATCTGGACGACGAATTGGTATTTGAACCGATATCGGTTTAGGACTTTCGAAGTGAATAAGAAAATATATTTTAATTGTTTCGTTTACATCCGATCACGATGTTATATAATAATAATTTAAAATCGAGGTATCGACAATCTTTTTGATTAATCGAAATCGATCAGTAATGATTTATTGAACAGTTTTCGTGACAAAAGAAAAGAATTCGTTTGTAAAATTGAGTTTAGTCAGTATCAATACTCTATCGAGAAGAAAAACGTACATATGGACATTTTATGTAAATTAAAATTACAATTTTAATTCCCAAGAGATTCTACTAGATTTTAATCGGTGCTGGTATATTTTTCAATACTTTCAGAAAATCTGATAACATTTAAAAAAATGTTATCTAAACTTTTAAATTGAACTTTTAAACTTGAAAAAAAGAAAAGAAATATAATTCTGTGCCTTTAAATTGAATCAATCAGAACTCTGTTTTGATTTGAAACATTTTCTCGCCGTTTTAGGATTTTGAAGTGTCAATTTTAATGTTTAAAAACACTACATATCTAGACCAAGCAGTTAGCATAACCTCACAAAACAGTAAAGAACACGATGGCGTTCGAACCGTTCGACAAACAGAACGCGCACGTATTGAGCCAAACCTTCTGTGAAACAGATTTACATGAAAACGTTTTTAACATTTAATTGTTTTTTAAAAAAAGTGTTTTTCTACAATAGTATCTCTTCATCCATGTAACAAATTTCAATATTCTCAAATCCAGACAATTGTTTCACTTAAACTAAACGACAGCTGCTTGTACATCCTTTATAATAAATTTCGTTTCCCCTGACAACTTTTCAGAGTCTGTAAGAAATCGTGAAACGTACAGTAAGTCTGAATAAGTTAAAGTGTATGTATGTATGTATATATATATATATATATATATATATATATATATATATTCGTATGTATGTACAAATATAAAACAAAGAATGGACGGATGGATGGATGTAGATCTGTCTGGAAGAAAAACAAATTCAACGATTCGATGAATCACGACGACAGAGTATTCTGTCTTTGACGTCGTGTGACGTAGAACATTACACGCCGAGACATTATCCAAACATAGACGAGACAACAGCTGTCATCTGTCTGACAGCGAACCGCCGTCGTCTTCGTCCCCGACGCGAAACATCACCGTCGTCATTGTAGAAATATCGCAAACATTCGTCCGTCCCGGAGTCACTGGCGGTGTTTAATTATCACGTTGCACCGCTCCGGTCGGCGGACGAACGCACGTGGCCAAACAAACTATTAGCGCATAATTTATCGTTCCGTTTTTGTGGGATTCCGACGCTTAATTGGACGAGTGACATCACAATACTGAGACGACGCTCTTCCGTCTCGAAGACATTCTTTCCGTGTCTGTGTCGTCGACGGTGGCGCGCGACCATATGTTCGCTATATATTTTCCGTATCCGTTTATTGTTCCAGAGGGGTTGAGGTTCTGTTTCTACGCTTATTACGATTTATTATACTCAGATGTGACGGATTTCATATTGTTTACAACACTGCGACGATGTACTTTGTCGCGTTTACGCTGATTTGTAGCCAATTGAAAGATAAAATATGTACAAATAGTCGCTGCCGGAACACAATAACTCCATTTTAAAACTGACGTTCGGTTCAAGCCGAAATAAGTTTCACGGTGATAAACGATTGATGCCTGTGAAGCATTGTTGGTATTTTTTACGATTTACAGGCACAAAGAGTATAAATAGAAAGGTTGGAATCTATGTACAAACAAACATTTCGATTCTGTACACATTCCTCATTTCAGACATAAAACTCTCCACTCAACCATTCTCACAAATGAATTATTTTTTAACTCGGAAGCTACACAAAATGTTCCGATTAAAAATCCTCAATAAATACTTTTTGGTTGTTACTTGCACACATTTCGATGGCGATTCTATCATCTTTAGAGTGTTTAATATTAAATTTGTCCTGCACATTTTTCAAACTTTATTATGCCACAAATAGTCTCCTTTTTTCTACCGAAGTATTAGACTAAAAAACATTTAACTGATTAATAAGTTTTTCTGTTGACAACATCATCTATAATGAATGATACAATAACACCGTACAACTTTTAAATTATCCACGTTACTAATTGATCAATTTGTTGTTGTTTGAATACTTGAGAGTTTTAAAACACTTAAGACTTTGAAGTTCAAAAATAGACCTTCTCTGTAGAAATACTACACACTGTACAAAACATCTACTTGTTAAAGACTTTCCAGACGAGCAGATACACAAATTCGTGTGCCCGTTTCTAGACGAAACACTTACCGAAAATAAACAACCATTAAAAGATGTCACTGGCAGCATATTAAATATTTTGAATAGAGTTAGAACGTTAACAGCGAACAAAGTAATTCCAAGAAATGGCTCCATGTACATGTACATATATATATATATATACACACACATACAGTTAATGGCTAACACTGTGATGATCGTGTAAGTACACTGTACGGAAACGTGTTTCTTCTGCAATGTTAGGCCATAAAACCGCTGCATAAAACCATTACAACGTGTCGCCACCAAGCATTGTTTGATGTCCGTTATGATACAACAACCTGCTGTGTTGACAAAAATTCTCGTTAATGTAGAGTGATATATATATATATAACGATGATAAAATATAAAGCTTCAGATGTGTACAAAAATACATAAAACTGCTTAATCTGGTTGAGGTATTAAAATAAATACGATTTGAAAATTGAATCGTTTTAGAGTAACACACAAATGAAACATATGTGAGACAAATTGAGTAATAAATTTTATACTCATGGAGTTAATTTAAAAAAAAAACAGAAGTGTAAAATTCGTGTACTGAAAGGAAAAAAATTATTGAAGCGAATTTATTTAAGACATTATTAAAATTTTATTTAAGAATGATTAGAAAACTGTGTAATTTTCTTCACACGTAAGTTATTAGATAGAATTTACAATAAACAAATGTAAAAGCAGTGCACTTTTCTTCTTCGTAAATTATTTATTAGAAAGAAGAAAGGATTATTAGAATGAATTTATTTAAAAGAAGTTATTGTAAGAAATTATTAAGATTTTATTTAAGTATTATTAGAAAGCAGTGCAATTTTCTTCTCCGTAAATGAGTTATTGGATATAATTTATAGGAAAGAACTGTAAATGCAGTGCAATTTTCTTCTTCGCAAATGATTTATTAGAAAGAAAGAAGAATTATCGAAACGGATTTATTTAAAAGAAATTATTTAAAGGAATTATTAAGATTTGATTTAAGTGTTATTAGAAAGCAATACAATTTTTTTCTCCACAAATGAATTATTAACAGAATGTACTAGAAAGAAATGTAAAAGAAGTGCAATTTTTTTCTCAAGAGATGAATTATAAGAAATAATTTATTTACAAGAATTATGAGGAGTGTATTTAAGAATTATTAGTTAGAATTTTAATCGTTTGTTTCTTCTCTTTAGGACACTGTTTTTTTTTCTTTTTTTCACTACCGGTTTCGTCTATTCAGATATCTTCAGGGAGGGATATTAGTTGTAGGAGGGATATAGATTTTTATATCAGTTTTAGATTAAATTGTATTTTCTGTATCGTTCTTAAAATGTAGAATATAGAGTTTTGTTCGTTATTTATTTGTTAATTCATCAAATTTGTAGTTCAATTTATGCTTGCATATTTGAAAATTTTACAATATATTTAGTTTTTTAATTTTATTTCGTTTTAAGAACTTATTTGCAAGTATTATGAAGAATGTATTTAACAATTATTTGACAGAAATTACAGAAAAGAATTTACTTCTTTCCAGATTAATTTTTAGAAAAAAAAATATTTAAAATATTTATGAACAATCGATTTAAGAATTATTATAGAGAATTCATGAGAAACAAGTGTTAAATCAGTGTAAGATATTCAGAAATGAATCATAGCCTCGCGCACCATAAAATTTCGTATCAGAATATTCAATTATTATTGATATTGAGTGATTTATAGCATTTTGATTGCGATTCCATCATTTTCAGAGCGCAGAAATTGAAAATCCAATTTAATTCGTATCTACTTTCCATGAAAACCTTCTATTCTCTTCTCATATAAAGAACTCGAGTTTAAATGCTTACTCAGTCGTTTTCATGTCATTGATTTCGCCACAAGTCATATAAAACAATACCAAGTTATTTTCGAATACTGTACTGAAGATATATCCTTGTTAAATGAAAAAGAGATCAATATTGTTCACACGGATCGACTGCATCGTTCCGATATACTTTCGGACGGTGTTCAGCAATTTCTCAATTGAACATTTCGCGACGAAAGAAAAGAATAATATATATCATTGTACTGCAGAACGTAGAACAGTCTCCATAGTTTATACTGGTTATTTATGTGCGTTGACACCGGATATTGTTATGGTTTTGTAAACAACGGCGTCGATATATTTTATATTAAATGTCAGTCGACGATTTCTTTTTTCACTTTAGTCACATTCGATGGATACAAACGCGCCTTTGATACATCATAAATTTCAGTCCGTTATAAATATTTGTTCCGGACAAGTTACACATCGCGTACAATAACACAATGTCTTGTAGAATGGGTTGACGGATGGTGTTTAGGTGTTCTGTTTGTGCTCTCTGTGGCTTACAATTATTTTTTTTTGTTCTTTTTCATCCGTCACGAAGGAGATCTGATCAAATGATGATAGATTTTTTTGTATCGTGAAAATTCCAAAATTCAAATGAAAATTCATTTGTGAATCTGAGAAACTGAATTGCAGTTCTTATTTGATTTGAAATTATTAGGTGTATTAATTCGGTACCTTTTTGTTACAAAATGCAATCCATTTTAATCCGTAAAATATCCGCCAAGATGGTATATTTGAGTCGACGAAGTCGTAATGCATTTGCAAACCTTTTCCACTGTTTTAGCGTTTTTTGCATGTCTTATACGTCACAACATCTTATCCCACAGCTGAACAAATCATTCAAACGGTTTTGGCAGTTTTTTTTTAACTGAAATGCGAAAATGATGCAAAGCCTAATATACTGCTTTTAGGACGCCATCACGTTCACTACTGTCTTATGAGGTTATGCCAATCAGTTGGCTAAGATATATAATGTTTTTGAATGTTAAGGTTGACCCTTCGAAATTCTAAAATAACGAGAAAATATTTTAATTTAAAACAGTGTTATGACTGATTAAATTTGAACGTACTGAATTAATTTTTATCCCTGAAGATGAAGAATACATTTTCTTAGATCAAATCATTGTTTAGAGGACGATTCGTTGAGAAATAACGCTTTATTTTTTACAACTTTCTTTCTTAATGTATTTTTTTTAAAAAAATATCATTAAAAAAGCAACGATTTCATAAATTAATTATTTTTCTACTCCACAAACCACAGAAAGTCTCGTCTGATATGTTCAGTAAATCATCATTGATAATTTTTGATAGTTTCTTATAAAAATTTCGATTTCAAATCCATCATCTCAGATCGTTAAGGTACAGAAAAATCTACACATCACCAATGTACAGATTTTTTTATACGTTCACATTTTGAAGAGATTGTATTGAAATGAGAATAAGCAACAATCTAAAAATGGTCAATAATTAATTATTGAATATGCTTGACCAGATATGTATTTTATTTATTCGTGGGATGAAAAAATAATTCTTTTATTAAAATGTTACTTAATTTTGCAAATACAAAAATCAGAAATACTTTTTTCAACATGAAAACACAAAGAAGTACAAGTTATAAAACATTCGCATATCATTTTACAAATTCTAAACAAATTGTTCATGTCTGAACCATTTTACAGGTTTGTATACATACATTCATATATATATATATATATATATATATATATATATATATATATATATATATATATATATATATATATATATATATATATGAATGCATAAAGACATAAGCGTACGGCACCTTTCATAAATTTAAACGCCTCTATCGTAAAATACACTAAAAACACCGATCTTCGGCAAGATTTCGACATTAAGTGGCCACTTTAAACTGAAATTTTCTTTGAGTTTTATGACAATGTTATGATACTTGGGGCGGCACGGGCCGTAGATATAAATAGAACATGAACTCCATTCAAAAATTTATGAGTGACCGGAGGTGCGCGCTACTCATATACCATGCAGTTGTGCGACAACAGCATTAAAACTAATGCAACACAGGGGTTATGAAAGGGTCGAAAGATCCAAGCCATTCATCAGATTCTATTAATCGTACAATAACGATAAATTAGACATGAGGTTCTCAATTTACACTGTTGTTAAATACCGAAAAATTGATAGAAATATCTAGTAATTTTTTTTAATTAACGTGTTACGTATGGTCTATAGCAGGGGTGAGCAACTTCTTCGATAATAAGAACAATATATAACAGTTTTCGTACATTTTTGAATGTTCAAGAGCCGCAGAAAATATTATTTTAAAATTGTATTTATAAATAATAAAAAAACACAAGTATGTATTAGTCCTACTCACTAAAGCAGAATATGTTTAATTTTTATTCATTGAAGACTGATTGAGTCTTCATTTTTACAGTTAATAGTTTAAAATCTGACTATAGATTAGTAATACAAAAGTTTAAAGAAAAATGGCAATTAAACCCAATATTATCTCGGGAGCCGCAGTTTGCCCACCGTTGTTCTAGAGTTTCAAGTCACATGAATAAGAACTGATATTAAATAATCAATGATTCATCATTCATCTCACGGGATTTCCATATCCGAAATAAAACATCCGTTCTGAAAATTTACATTTTTTAAAAAGAGAAAACCTATTTTTTTGCTTTTTCAAACGTTATCCTGTTTTATAATAAAAGTCGCGTCATTCGATTTTAGCATTCTAATTAATTCCGATACTAAAGAGTTAAAGTAATAAAAAATAGTCATAAAAAAAAACGATTCAATTATCGAATTCAATCCCATGACGTATGTGCATAGTCATTATCGTCGCACGTACACACGCACCGACCGCATAATGTAACCTGCACCAGGTAAAAAACGCACACAAGTAAAACAAGAAAATTACAAATAGTACAATGGAAACGTGATACATTCTCCATTTACAAACAAACATCTTGAAGTCATCAAGTACTTGTCATAGCGGCACGCACTACAAAACGACAGTTTTGTGTGACATATCGCAAAGAAAGGAAAGCAGTTAATCATGCGGCATTCTTTACATACTGCCACGCACAAGACTGTTATTTATATACGTTGTAGACATCTATCTTTATTCACACGCACACATTTACATATATATATATATATATATATATATATATATATATATATATATATCCAGTGTCTCAGAGTTTGAAGATAATAGAAAGTTTTTGTAATTGTTTCTGAAAATGTTGTCAAGTTTATAGTGTATGATATACTTAAGAGATAAATACGTTTCAAAGACATATTTCCATTCAAATTTCAAATTGAAGTTAACAACAAGAATATATTAGGTGTTCAAATTAATTAAGTGCCTTTTTTTATAGAAAATGAATGTTTATGGGAATACATTTCAATCCTCAAAGTGTCCTTCATCATTTTATATTACATTATCTGTCGGGTAACTTACGAACCCCTTGTGAAAAAAAATATGGCAGCTTTGAGTCAATGAAGTACTGAATTTTCCGACCTCTTACACTCTTTTAACACTTAACATTTATCACAACATCTTCTCTTAAAGCTAATCAAATCATTTCTGTGGCTTCGGCAGCATTTTTTTTTAACTGAAATGCGAAAAGTATGCAATCCCTAACATGCTGCTTTTCGGGCACAATTGTGTCCACTGTTTTGTAAGATTATACCAACCCCTTATCCATGATGTAGAGTGTTTTTAAATTTTAAGATTGTCACTTTGAAATTCTAAACCGACGAGAAAATATTTTAATTTAAAACAAAGTTATGACTGATTCAATTTAAAGGCACCGAATAAATTTTTATACCTAATAAGTAGACTACTTAATTTCGCAGATGAATTCTTTAATCTTCTTATCACAGCTGTCGGATAGTTCAGGTCTGTCAAATAAAACAGAACCTTTTTTAAGAAAAAAAATATTTCCTAAAAATGTTTCATACTTTTAAAATTTATGAAAAATCTGACTGTTATCTTGAAACAGTCGTTTATTTTTCATTTCAACTGTAATGTAGCTACTTTCTGAGATCCGCTTAAAAGAAAAAAAACATAATTCTGATTTATAGTTTTCCAGCGACCATCACATTATTTAAATGTTATTTTATCGAAACCATACAAACATTTTCAATAATTTTCATGTAGACTTCTTTTGAATTTCTATCTAACATTATATATATATATATATATATATATATATATGTGTGTGTGTGTGTGTGTGTATGTATGTATGAATATGTGTATTTGTGTGCATACGAAGATCAAAGACAACAACTGGACAATAACTCCACTGTATATTAGATGAAGAGTCGAATGATATCCGTCCGAAGAAATGGCAACAACTGTTGTCTGTTATTGAATGTTGTACGCGCTTGTAACACATAAAGGAAATTGAAAACGACGCTCTCTTTAAGAAAAATGTAACGTTTGAGTGTTTATGAAATGTGTTCCAAAAACATACCGTCCCTTAATTTCGTGTAATATTTTCGAGAAAGTCGCCGAAAGAAAACAGTGTTCACATATATATATATATATATATATATATATATATATATATATATATATATATATATATATATATATATATATATATATATATATATATGCAATGTGCGGATAAATATGTGTGTTGTATCAATGTTTATGTTTATTTTAAACAAGATGTTCCTTTGTAAATTGAAGCGAAATTTGAATTTGTAATAGCTCAATTCTTCCGTCAGTTTTCACCATCGGATTGAATACCTCGAGGCTAGAATCAGAGGCGGAGCGAAGACGGCAACGAAAAAAAAATTAATAATAATAAAGGGAACGCAGAACGAGATACGACGGCGCCCGTTCGACGAATTTCCTGTTTTCACAATGTTTTCGAAAGATTACCATTTAGTTATATATATATATATAAGTAATACGAAATAATGTACGGATATTCGGTACATCGTGTTGTTCTTACTTCCGTGTTGTGCCGAAAACTCGACTTTTTATTCTAATTTTCGGGTACGCGGAAGTCGAAATGACGTCCGACATGATTGTTAATA